>VJOZ01153902.1:0-10210 GCA_009801055.1 Stichopus horrens | reverse complement strand
GAGGGGAAAAAAGGAAAGGAAACAGGGATGGGATAGGGAGAGATGTGACAGATTGCAAAAGGGAAAGAAGGGAATGTAGAAATGGAAAGAGTGCAGGAAAGGTAAAGAGGGTGGATGGGGTAGGGGTAGAATCATCCTACTCAATGGTGGGGAAGGCAAAAGTAGATGGGGAAAGTTTGAGAGGAAGATGGGAAAGGAAACTAGCTAAAATGGAAGGTGATGGGGAGGAGGGAAAATGGAAATGGAAAGAGGGGTTGAGAAAAAGAAGGGGATGGGAATGAAAGAAGATGGGAAATGGAAAGAGAGAACTAAAAGAGGGGGAGGGAGAAACAAAAAGGAAACAGGAAAAGGGAAAGGGGAGAGGGGAAAAGAGGAAGGGTGAAGCTGAAGAGGGAGATGGGGTGGGGAAAAGTCATTCTTCTCTAAGTTGGGAGAACAAAAAGATGATGGAAAAAAATGAACAGAGGGGGATGGGGAAGAGAGGAAGTAATGGGGAAAGGGATAGAGAAGGAAGGGGAAAGAGGGGGACTGGAAAAAAGAAAAAAGGACATAGGGAAGGTAGAAAAAGGAAAGGATGTTGAAAAGTAAAGTAGATGAGGGAAAGGTAAAGAGGAAGACAGAAAGGGATGGGGAAAAGCAAAAAGGGAGATCAAGAAAGGAAAAGAAGAGAATGGGAAAGGGAGAGACGAGATGAGGAAGGGGAAAAGAGCAGAAAGAGAAAACGAGCAAAAACTGAGACACTAAATGAAACACAAATGAAAAGAAAAATGCTTCTGTTAGCAGTAACAGAGACTTTTGACCATGAGAGTTATGTTATTAAACTACAATCACATTATAAAATTTCAGAAATGGAATTATTGATAATAAAGAAAAAAAAAAAAACTGGGGCGGTTAAAATGAACTGTGATGAAGAAGAAAAGAGAGAAAAGAAAGAGTGAAAGAGAATTTGTCAAGTACATCTTTTAATCCTTTAAAGCTGCTTTTGATTTCCATCCAATATGAGGAGTAATTTCTCAGATGCGAGCTGCCACGGTTCTCAAGGTGAATTTAGGTTTATTAGAAAGTGGTATTAATCATGATTTACTCACATCAGATTTGGTGAAAAGGTATCTCGAACTGATCGGTGTCAAGCATAGAAAATATGTGACAGGAAAGTATAATTCCTGGATTTGTTAACAGCTGGGAAGTGGTGGAGCCCTGCAAGAAGCTAAAATAAGTTTGAATGAGACCGTCATGTACTGGTTGTGACCATGCAAACAGTGAACATCAATGGGTACGGTCATCCCACAAAACCATACCCTCAATGTGACAGATATCCGTATGATGTGACAGCTGGCCATATGTACAGTAGAGTATTAGTCTGGTTGTATTGTAACTGACTGTACTATCCATATGTTGTGACAGCTACTCTACTGTAGTTTGGTACTGAATAAAGAGAGCAACAGTGTATTGTACATATATACTAAAGTAGCTTGTTGAAGATATGGCCCAATACATACATCACAACAATAATGGATGAAAGAATACAAAGGTATATATACAGTACATTAAGTGGCACCAGTGAAAGTTGGACAATCAGTAAATTGGCTGAAACAATACAGTATGCATGCTTTTCTAGCTGTGACAAATTCCACTGGACCTATTCAGAGTATACTTTTTTTTAACAATAAACTTTCATGATATTCAAACAAAGACAAAGGACTCACAATAACTGCCTGCCTGACAATTGCGCTTTGATTATCATCGCTTTTTCTCCACAGTCCACACTCCGTGGGGTAAAATTCCACGGCCAATGCCATTGTCAAAGGCTCAATACCCTACGCAGCGCATCTCTGTCGTGGCTAGAAATCTCATCAGCAGCCGCAGGGATCTTCGATCAGTTTATTTCTCTTCGATTCTTACGAATACTTCCATAACAATCTCATGACTACTTTAAATATTTCACACTTATTTCACACTGTTTTTGATATTTCACGACTGTTTTCGACATTTCATGATTTTCTTGATTTTAGGATTCTGCTGAATTTTTTCATTTCTGATTTTTCTTCAATGCAATAATCGACTTGAATGAAAACTTGGTGTCACTGGTTTTGGCAATAAACTGGTTTATACTGAGAAAGCTCATTTGACAACTAACATTTCAAGTGGCTCGATATAACTAGCGATATTTTATCGGTAGTAGTGCTGTACACATTATGCACATGAATGAATGTTTCCAACATTTTATTTTCATCCTTGGTGAACAAATGAAAACAATCAGACTGTCAAGACAAAATTGAAGGGTATATTGCCCATTTGTTGTAGATGAAGCAGTGGTAAAAGTGTATTATTTATCAAAAATCATGTTTTTAAAAGCGATTTTGGTGGACACAAAATGATAGATTACTCAAAATAAGGTTGGTGGCTTTCTTTCCAAGATATAAATTTCTCAAAGATAGAAATTCCTTCTTTTTTTGCTGAAGAATGATTATCACTTCACCGAAACTTAAGAAATTCTTACGATTTGTCTCATGTAATTCATCTTAAGCACCATATTTTGAGGAGGTGAAGCTTTTCTAGATGTCTGTTGATAGTGACGGCATGGTTTAACGATTAATGGAGCTCTTTTTCTCTTTCACGCCACATCGTCCCATCACGACCCTTTGAAAGTCAATACGGCATATTGGTAGTGCAGTGTTCAATTTAAGGTTTGTGCGTTGTTGAGCTCGTAGCATTCTGTCCTTAAATGCCAACCAATACAAGGCTGAGGTCAGTACGGTAGCAGACGTTACGATCGCTTCAATATATGAGTGTACAACTAGGCAAGCATCGGGAAGCAGATATTCCAGCAGTCCTTGCAGAGTATGCAAAGGCAGGTAACACTCAAACATGAGTACCATGATGCAAGTGTGCTTAGATCACGCAACGCGACCGAGATAAAAAACATCTACGTGTCTCGTGCTGGACGAAGATCGCAATCTCTTAATTTACGTTTGACAGGCCCATTGACCGAACTTTGCAGAGCCAGTCTGAGACGCTTCTGTCGACCAGACACCCATGGGGGGATGATTGCCAGAAAAATATGACGAATGGTTGATGTATTTCTGTAGTCGTTGCGACAGGACCACAATCTGAACATGATCACAGGATCGTCCTATTTATGTCTTCTGCCAACATTGCTCCAGCACCCTCTCCATTTTCCAGTTTTTTCCCAGTGGAGCAAAAAAAACCATCCAACGGAGTAAAGCAATTTTCTCGAGGCAAAAAAAATCTTTGAATAAAAATCAATTGACGTTACAACTTCTCTTTGGCAATTTTGGGTCACAAACATGAAACTAAGTGGGCAGAATTTACGAGTCATCTGTGATTAACAACGTAGTCCGTAATATTTACAACACAGGGGGATCATCAGATATTGGGGAATATGTTGCATGGTTGTGATCGAGATACAGCAGTGAAAAGTGAAAACAAGTTTCTCGGATTATTTTTCGTTGACCAGCGTTTCTGAGTTCACAAATTTAGAGGTGGAAGCTTAGGAATATAGAAGTCCCTATGTCTTCCACTTTGTTTACAACAATAAATATATTATCACTAAACTAATAGAACAGACAGTATTTGAAATTGAGCATCCAGACATTTCTCTCTCTCTCCAATTAAATTTTCAAGAAAAACCTTAAAATTTTGATGGATTCTGACATTTCTGGCATAGTGAATATAGGTCATGATTGCTGCATCCTAATTAACAAACTGGCAAGCTTAAATGAAGGGCTGCATGGAGATAAGCAAGTTCCTAGAAGCAATTTTAAATATGTCACTAACATATCACAGCTGTCATCATAGTGCTGCTTAAAGGGATTGGCCACCTAAAAAAAAACTCTTAGCTCTTAAAAATGAGGAATATTTGCCTCTCTTTACTGGCAACACCAATATAAAACAAGATCTCAACGGCGTGTCTCGTTCAGGATTTATGAATTTTTAAGTAAATATCTACTTCAAAAATTACATTGCATTATGGTAAATTGTGATGTTATGAAGGCATAACTACTTGATATCCTTTGGATTCCTTAACAATCTTGACTGTCATAAAAGAAAAATTTAAACGGTATAAAAGATGTGACTTAAGTTCCTCAGAATTTCAAGGTAAATCTACGACATACCAATATCAGTGTCAAATTCCAAAGATGTTAAACAAAGGCTTCAATTTCAAAGAAAGACAAAGACTTCTTGCAATCATTTGTACTGTTACATGGCTTCTACTTTCCACTGAAGGCATTTCAAACCACATGCCTATGGGATGCCAAAAGGGCAAAATGTATCAGTTGTGCATTATAAAGAAGGAGTTGCAATCTGAAATGATACAGTAGCCATGTAAAATGAAGTAGTACAAATGTTAAATGAGGTGGCAGTGATGTAAAAAGAAGTGGCAGAGATGTAAAATGAAGGGGTAGTGATGAAAAATAAATAGTAGTGGTGAAAATTGAAGTATAGTAGTGATGAAAAATGATGTAGTAATGATGTAAACTGAAGTAGTAGAGATGAAATAGCAGTGATGTAAAATGAAGAAGTAGTGATGTAAAATGAAATAGTAGTCATGTGAATTGAAGTAGTAGCGATGTAAAATGACGTAGTAATGATGTAAAGTAGGAGGGATGTAAAATGAAGAAGAAGCAGCATGATTCCAAATGGTAGCATCTGTATGTTGGACCAATTAGCGTGGGAGCCCACTGAGTTTTATCAAGCTAGGCAGAATATAAAAATGCTGCTACATATACATATCCTACCTTTCAAATCCAGAAAACACCTCTATGGTTTTGCAAGAGCACCAATTGAAATTATGCCATTAATTTTCCATTTTACTGGCTACTGCTTCACAACACACAGCTATTACTCTATTGAAAGTTAAACTTGATGTCAACCTTCATGCACATACAAAAAACAGCTGACCACACCTTTTAGCAGTGTTGGTTTCGTAAACAAGAATCAACCTTGACTGGAAATCTTAGGATGTCATGATCACTTTCAAACTGGGCAAATTGTGTTGCTATGGCAACAAATTCATATTTAATAGTGAGATGTGCTGAATTGTCTTCCCAAGAGCGATGAGCAAACCTTTGGTATTACCTGGATGGTACTGAACTTTCATTTCAAAGCTGTCACGACTATGACCCTCCTAAGGAGGTAGATTTGTACCTTAGAATGCTTTAAGTTTAATGTGATGGGCAAACATGTCAAAAAGGACACACGTTGGGACGAGAACCTGTTGCGAGCGTGCACCTGTTATGACATTTTGTTATTGATATGATACAAGTAGAGGTTAATGCTTTCTATATGCTGCTCATTGAACTATGTAGCTTCTCTGGTATTAGAACCTGATTTGTTGTTTTTCGGTGGTCGTTATAACTCACTATTGACCATACATCAATGGGTGTGATTTATCCCACACATAAACTGGATAAACAATTCTAGTTCTGATAGTGCGACATATCCATACAATGTGACAGTTGGCTACGAATCGTGACAGATATTCATTCAGTGTGACAGTTCTCGATATGTACAGTAAGCCTGACTGTAATGTCAGTGACGGCTAACTATCCATATGTTGTGACAGTATCATAGCTACTGTACGTGCACTGTATTAGGGTACGCTATAGAATTTCTAGCTACCATTAGCATGAACACATAGAGCAATAGGCTGATCTAATTGAATTGGGTGTGATATATCTCAATAACTATGATAGCTTGGCTGCAAACATATTTGATGTAAGGCCTATCACTACCTGTTGGTAATCTTATGACAGCAGGATGTATGATAATTGAGGCTGGTCAATTAATTTTTCAATGCGTAAGTATTGTCTACTACGTACGAGCTACACTTTACCACAATCTACATAACAGCTGGATGAGTGTGATTGTCTGGTCTTCATTTTCAAAGGTGGCGAGGCATCACCCCATTCAGACGAACTCTGCGGCGGCATCCACAAAAAACATTTCCAAAATATTAATGTGCAATGTAACCCCAAGCACATTTGTTTTCAGTTTGTTACAAATTTTGAAAGTGTTAAGTATTGTCATGGCCTTTGTTCGAAAACAAGTTACAGGACTGTTGCATGTCTGAACCAATCCAAAGTTCTTTTAGTGTCACATGACCGGTTTGGAATAATGTAAACTAGCCAAAATGCTTTGTTGCAAGAGAATAATATGGAAAAGATTTGAAAACAATGGTTGAGGATATAGAAAAAATATATTTATGTAACTCAGTAGAATTTCAACATTGGCTTTAGTTTGTTTCTTAGTAGTGTATGATAATGTTTCATAATTCTAGAATCTGACGTGAACGTAAATTTCAATACAGCTCTCTGATGCAATGTTAACATGGGTTCTAAAAACAATTTTCACTGATAATCTCATTTCTACAGTACGTATACGTTAAGAAAAGCGAGCTGTTAAAATTGCTGCACAAAGTATCTGTGTATGTGATGGTTTCAAGTCCAAATTAATTTCATATCTCTGAAAAAAAAAAGACCTATACTTCAAAAGTAATGTGTTTGGAAGTACTTTCAAATGGCTGCAATAAAGTACCACACAGTTTATGTGAAATAATGATGAAAGCTACTACAGTTCTGGATCAAGATCTCCAAATTTCAGAGGACATTCTCGTGGCAATTGCCATGGTTACACATATAAGGAAGAAAAGGCATACTCTACATGTACTGCTTGGCGAAATTACCATTTCATCATCTGCTTCCTTTCTGAGGAATGTACTTAATATTTTGAATATCGCTTCCTCACTTCAGGCCAATAAATCGCTGCTGGAGGTCTGCCATAATCACAGCAGATGGCCCTCCTCACGAAGGTTTTACTTTCAAATTTGCATGTGTAGCTCTTTCTTTATAATGCTCTATTGCAAAGCTTCCTGATCCCCATTAATGAACTCATTGAATACTGTATGTAAACTTCAATGATGATTTTCAGAATATCTTTTCAGAATGGTTAATAAAAGGCAAGCAACATGAGGCTGGGTTTACTGCTGCAGCCTCATGCTCAGAACCATGAAGTTGAGTTGAACATGGCGGTGAAACAATAACGGCGATAAAGAGACAACTGAAGACTTATTCCATGAGGTGAAATCAACATTCATCCTTCACCATTGTATTAGGTCAGATGGCCAATATTTTCACCACGAGAGGTTTAAGTTGTTCAACGAGCCTACATTGTAACAATGTATCTGTTTATCAAAAATGGCTTCGTTTGTCGTATTGAGGCTCATCCGCGAGTTGTGTCTTACAATGCTTAACTCATCGATGCTAGCATCAGATTTATAGCCATAAGTACTTGCAAATGCCTAAACGCAAACAGCAAAACGGGAATTCCCTGATGCGCAACACACGTAACGTCCACTTTAGTCCATCCTTACGTGTATATGTGCCTGCATGTGCATGAAATGTTGCCTATCTCTGCGACATACAGACGGAACTTACTTGAAGGTTCAGTTTCATTTTTGCAGTTGTCGTGTCATGTCCCCCAAAGCAACGGCCAGGTCAAACGACCGATGAGAATGGGTAATTATCAAGACTAAAGAGAGTCACAAATTTGAGAGCTCGATGTCGGAGGTCGTTAAAATACCCGTCGAGCAGAAGATCAAAGTACCAGGCTGACAGTTATTGGGGCATGCAAACTACTTATCAACATAACAATACCAAAGCCTGAAAAGGTTAATTATGCCATAGCTACGACTGTCTTTCATGATTTCAGCGTAAGTCAATACCGCACTCTGCTTGGCCTCATTTCACCCACCAAAACAAACTATTCTTGCAGGTTGGGGTTAATGAACAGAAAGTAGGTTTGACAGAAATTGCTGGCTGCACTATTAAGACTATTGACCCCTTTACGTGACCTGCTAGTGACCTAGCTTCACAGTACAGCTACACTGTTAGCTGTACGGATAAATGGGCCAGTATCAGTGACGTTTAATGGTGGTATATACGACTTGCAATAAAACGCAGAAAGATTTAAAACAGTTTTTTCCTAGTTTCAACCAAAGAAAAAAAAAAGAGGCTTTTCGTATTACCATTGTAGAACATATTGTTGCTTTCCGATTTAAGATATCAACAGTGTACAGTAGGGGTGGCCACCTAGCAACAAGGGGACTGGATGCAACCTTTGAAGAAGCATCACACAGCCTTTGAAGCTCGATCCTTCAATTGAAAAATAAAACTTATACAGAATGAGAAAAAATTAACTAAATGAAAGGGGGAGGGGAATAAAAATGTTGTCGTGTAAAAGCTTGTGATAATAGTAATAACTTGTTGTCAAATCTGACCCTCACTAAGTAAATATGTAAATTTTTACAAATCTTTCACGATTTGCCCTGGCATAGATATGTCTGCATGCGTATTAATACTTCATCCTCACAAATCTCTGTACCACGACTTATTTTTTGGGGTGGCGGGAATGCATAGAGAAGAATTAAAGAGAAGGATACTAGAGGGCGATCCTCCAAGCTGTTTGCCCCTCCACAAATTTCAAAGGTGGCAATGTGGGCCCATTCGTATGTAAAAAGGACCTGGTGTAGAGAAAATTAGTAGCATCATATGCTAATGAGCAATCACAGAACATGACAGCCAATGATACTTCCTATCGTTTTCGAAAAAAGGATTTCAATTCATTGATGATCAGCACTTACACTTTTTAAAGATTGTTCTTCAGTCAATTTTACCATGATTTCTTTTTTTTTTTTGTTGTCACATCTTTCCAGACTTTTACTGTGTTTTGGTGTTCATCCTTTTTTTAATAGTCATTTCTGTGTTGTTAAGCACCTTGGGGTCTTTCCTAATAATTGGGGCTGTATCAAATACATTCTGTTATTATTGTTCATATCATTCAACCAAAATCAGGCTTATAGGTCAGGATTGAGCATAATGCATCCATGGCAACTTTAGTTTCAGTTGAATAATCAGATGACACCCAGCTCAGTGTAAAAACTCTTTCAAAAGCAGCTGGAAGTGTCAAGTGGAAATTGAGATCAGGTTGTCAGAATATTAAAAGACTTTTTCAATACAGTATGAGAAAGCAACAAGCAAACGTGTGCATGGATCGATGTATACCGCGTGAAGTCTGATTCAGTTACAGTATATCAGGCTTTTTGTTGACCAGTCTAAACGATCATGAGAAATGAACTGGGCCCAAATGAGGGGGGTTCGATCTTTAAAGTTATGTAACCCGAGGTTGACAAGTAGGACTGCAGTGTGCAAGATGGTGTTAAAGATCCATGTAGCGTAATGAGCTCTTCAAGGTTTTTGTGCTGTACAAGCTGGTGACACACTTCGTGTATTATACGAGCTGGTGTTAAGATGTGACCCCTACTCCCCAACTGTGAAAATGTGCATACACGTTATTACTGTGTATCTACACCAAATGCTGGGTGGGGCACAACGTACTGTATTTTACGCAAACTTCAATGTCGACCTTCGCTGTATTCCGAAACAACCTTGTTGTCCACAAAAAAAAAAAAAAAAANNGGAAACACAATAACATACTAGACACTGCACATAGAGAAAACAACAAGAGGAAACCTTTCCTTGTACATACGTGACCATTCTTCAAAATGAGTCATCTGGAGGATAACCAAAAAAAACCCTGGACTGGATGATGACCCACTGGAAGAACACTCCATTGTCTCGAAGGGGAGGAAACCACTGTTTTCTACTACTGTAGGTTGACTGACATTTTTTAAACCTCTGACTTTTGTGATACACAGGCCATGGAGGCTACCAGGGCCGGTTGAAGGTTGAGGATATGGTATTCTTGATCCCTCAAACAGTTAGCAGAATAGCCCAGACAAAGAAGCCAGAATTGAAGTGTGTTACTGTCTGAAATTATGGGCCTCCACTGGTGAAAAAGTAAGATAGAAGCAGAGCAAGTACTTAAATGGGCCAGAGAAGTCAATCTTCGAGCATCTGAGGATGTACAACGCCAGTGCCGCTAAGAGATGTCACATATTCTGCATAGTTACCACTACGTTGCCAGATGGAAAACTACAGTAAGGTATAAGAAAGCCAACAAGTTAACGAAAGTTTGAGGGAAAATAACCTAGGCTTCAATCATCTTGTCACATTAACACTTGGATAAATAAAAATTTCAATAATAATAATAAAAACTTTTCAAAGAGTTCTGTTCAAGGAGAGGCTCCAAGTTGTGATACATCCAATCTTTTCTTTGATTTTTTTTTTCT
>VJOZ01153790.1:0-12658 GCA_009801055.1 Stichopus horrens | reverse complement strand
ACTTAATAAGAGAAGAAACATCCCATCTTTATAATTTCAAACTGTTTATCTGTGTTAAAAAACTGCCAAAATTGCAACGTGTTGCGACTTAGTTTGCTTTATGTAGTTAATTTGCGGTGCTTCTGCAAAAGTAACGTCAGAAATTATGAGCAAATGTACTCTATCCAATCTCCAAGATGTTTTTAATGTTTAAAGTCACAGTCACAACATCTAGATGTAGCGCTTAGCCCTGTCTTTCAGGTACTGTAAGTGTTTGTTTGAATTGCTTTGCAAAGTTCCTGCAAGTTAATTTGGAGTATTACTGAGAGATAACAGACTCCCCGGTCTTCCTCTGTGAGGATGTGACTCAGCAAATAATACTAAAACTGTTCCAGATCTGCATACACTGTATGTACACAAGTTAAAACTGTTCCAGATCTGCATACACTGTATGAACACAAGTTAAAACTGTTCCAGATCTGCATACACTGTATGAACACAAGTTAATTGTTGCAATTGGAAATTCCCAAGCTGGCAATATGGCAGCTAGCTGCAAAACTAAACTTTTGGAATTATTCTTCAAAACTCTGGCAGTAAGTTCTCTGTCAAGGTGCAAGAGAAACTAACTTGTGGTCTCACTTTTTGTTTTAAAACACCATAGTCTCCAAGTTTTAAAGCAAAATCTGTTAATTTAGTATGTATCTAGGTCTTTTAAGATTGTAGTTTTTTGTCATTGGACATTATTGAGCCCAGCCTGGGCAAAACAGCCCTCCCCCCAAAAAGCTAACCCTCTTTTAAGTATGGGTGAACCTATTTTTTACTGGGAAAGAAAACTCAATCTTGACTGCATGTGCAAAACAATGTGCACAATTTTTCTGTTACGACAGATGTTTAACATAGTCAGTCATCACCAGAAACATTATTATTGGTTATTTAGGGTATTTTTGCTGCTAATTATGCAACCTTCATATCACACATACTCCCACGAGCTCGAATGAACACGGCAGGCCGTACCATTTGCCTCTGTGAGACCAAGAGATGTGTGCACTGTATGGGGATTCAATTCTGTCTGGTTGCTATACTTTAGCAACAGTTAGCCTTAGATCAACTTGGGTTAGATTTTTGAGGCTTCCCTTAGCTGATTGGGAGGATTGGTACTGTTTGGAGTAATCAGGACCTGCACTTTAACCGATTGATGACTGCTGTGAGTTTACATGTTCTAATTGCTTCTGGGCCAGAAAAAGAACAAATTTTAAGTCGCTTTGAAACTCTTCACAATTTTCATACAGTAATATTTGAAAATGCTTGTCTAGATTCAATGACCTTTGGTTGTTGCTGTAAGATCTTAATCAGACCATGGAACAACGTGAACAAATCAATCGAGCAGAGGAAATTTAAAACCATCAAAGCTGCGACAGTCCTGGTTGGAATAATTTCCTTTGTTCACTATTTTAGGCATCTTGGAATAGTTACCCTTCAATTGTGGTGGATTGTATCAACATTTTACCCAGAGTCATGTTTTGATATGATTTCTAAATTGTTGGAATATGTAAGAGGCCTTTTTTCATCTTGTAGAGGAGAGGTGTATTAATTTGTAGGCCTAAAAGGATATATAGGATCAGATGTATTGGATTAACACAATTAGTTGTAACTAAAGTTGGGAATAATCTCTACTGATACTTAGCAATGTTGCCTGTTAGAAACAAAAAAGAATCACAAAAAATAAAATTTAAGCGATCGCTTTTAAGTAATATTGACAGTTTCGCATGAATCACAGCATTGCTATTTCATGATCATGTTGTAGGGACAGTATTATGGGCAACGGTATACTGAATTATCTGCAACTCATGAGGAGTCAGTTTTTATAACAGACTTGCATGGTCCTTGCATTACAAAATGGCAATAGGTGCCTTTATTTGGCAGATATGTAAAGTGAACCAAATAGTAATTAGTAAAACAACTAGTAACTGGTTCTAAAATGCAAAATGTACTAAATTCTGCTGTGTCATCATGGCCTTCCATGTATGCTGGTTCTTCTCACTTCCATTAGGCAACCAAATTCAGAACTGCAACAGTCACGTTTGGCTCAGAGTTATAGATCCCCCCTGGCCCTGTTGCACTTTCATCACACACAATCAACAAACAAGACCGCCCTCCTTGAGGAAAACAAATGAACAGCATGTAAACGATGAAAATCTGCACACAACTGAGTCAACCGGTAAATGTGCCGGTACGGCAACTGCATGCACATAATGTTGCAACTTTATAGTTTATTGCTAGTTGCCAAAAGTGCGTGTGGAAGTTTAAGCCCAAAGATTTCCCCGTGGCCAGGTTTCAAGGAATCTCCATGGTTTTTCCTCGAACTGCCTCAAGGAGGGCGCTTCACTGCGTCATTGTGGTGTCGTATGCAAGTCTATTTAAATTATGACAGTTACCATGTGAAAGATTTATGTAGAAGTTTGAAAGTGATGTAGAACAAGGTAAAGGAATGGCAAAGTGTGAATTTAGAACAAATTGAAACTCTTCAAATTCTGATTTGTGATACTGCTTTAAAGTAAAGGCATTCTACAGCTTATATAATTACCTTTGCCAAGCCTATGTTGCTTTAAAGTTTGAGTATTCTTCAGTTCTTATCTTTGCTTTCTTATCTTTTCCCTGCCAGTAATGTCAGCTAAAAACATTCCTTTTTGTTTGCTTTCTCCTCCCACAGACAGCTTGAAGGCAATCCACAATGTCTGTCCGGCTAACAGGTAGGTATTTATCAATCACTAAATGCTACCTTTTTCAGTGGTGCTTCATTAAATTAAGTTTTCCATAATGTTGGCCTCTTTGCAGCAATGAGTTATTTCTGCTTTGCCTACAATATGACTATACACATCTGTAATGTCAACTGTTATTCCTTTATATCAGTAATCCCAACCTCATGTACAACTTACAAAAAGAGAAGTGCCAATTACAGTTTTCACAAAATTTTAACAATTGCTAGCACATTTCTGCCATGGTCAGTAACAACATTAGATTGAATAGAGGTAATTGGAAAATAAAGGAGGGGAGAAGGGATGGGGTGGATGTAGTTAGGAGACTGATGAGGTTATATTGCGAATAAAAGTACTAGAATTATTGACAATGCAGGAATGTAGGAGGTACATATACATGAGGGTAACCTCACCCACTGTAGGGGGTGGGATGAAGGGTTGGCACAGAGCCACAACTTAGCTAGTAGGTAGTGGATGATGAGTATGGTTATGATGTAATCCAGCACAACAATGCTGTGTACATCGACTTGTATTGTGATGTGGAGCTCATCGTTGCAGATAATCCAATGGATTGGCAGGAATCAAAGCTGCAATCTTGGACAAAATTCCTATGAACCCCCCTCCCATTTTCAATGTTGGTTACAGGATTAGGCTGTTCAACGTGTACATTCACTCGTAAAGTGCAACTTTGGAATGAGGCGAGAGGGTTTCATGTTATCCTCTCACCTTAAATTAAGTGTTGTATTTGCAACAATATATGACACGGTGTCCCAACAATTTTGTCCAAGATTGTAGCTCATTTTCCTAGTATGTATTTTATTCTTGAACAATGTGGATCCACTACATTGTTGCAGCTACAACATAACACCTAGCTGACCTCCTTTTAAGTTCCTCTTTGTATAACTAGCATGCATTAACTAGCTATCTAGGAACTATAGGCTATGGTAAATGAACAGTCCTGGGCAAACAAGTCAGAAGGCAGAAAATTTGCTCGCTACTGCAACAATTTTCAAGATTTGGTTTCCTTCAATTGTGCTCTCTCTGTCACAACATGACGATTTGGGATAATAGTTTGCATCAAGTTTCAAAGACGTAGGCTTAGTATCCAATATTGGAAAACTCATTTCAGCTGGCCTCCTGAAGCCATCTATGACAGGATTCCATCCCATCCTCCTCCTTAATGGAGGGAAGAAGATGTAAGACGGAGAAGCAGCTTAGAGATGACAAGCCAGGGATAAATTACTTGACATCTTCCAGTTGTCATGTTATGTCATTTTAGAGAATAACACGGAGCCATCATATGCTTCCTCTGAGTGATTGCAATCACACAACTGGCATCATTTTCAGCTCCTGTGAGCTTAAAGTGACTCATGAGTTGGTTTAATGGAGTTTCTACTCTCTTGTTTTAATGAATGAAATTTTAACTGACANNGATAATATTCCAAACTGGTTTCCAAACAAGTACTAGGTAACTGTAAGGTGTTGTGATTATCGAAGAGTGAGGTGTGCACTTCTACCAAGTGTAGCCTGGCTATAATAAACTTCATATTGGTGCTGTTACGTATGTCCTCTGTGGTCAACATCCACCTATATCCTTTCTACACATGTCCTCACCTATGCAATCTGTGGGGGTTACTATGCATAATACCTACCACCTCTGTGATTACCTGAAACCTTTATAGCATCCATCTGCAGCACTGGTATATAGCATCCACCATATAGCATACATCTGCATCATCTATAGAGGCTCCTGACTGTATAGCATCTACCTATGTCTACAGTGTCCATGCTCCATAATTTATATAATTCATGATAGACCTACCACAGCACCTATCATAACCTTACCTCCAACCCCATAGCATCCATCTACAACTTGGTATAGCAACGATTCCCTGGTTATAGCATCCACCTATAAACCGTATAGCATTGACAGGTACTGTTTGTGATACGTAGCATTTTATTTTCAATCATCAATTTCGTTTGAGTTTGTAACTAAGCACACTAGGTTTATGACTTAGAAATTATTTTTCAAGTTGGACTTAAGTAATTACTCAGAAACCAGCTCAAAATTTTCTGAGGGTTGACATAAATATGCATTGTCTTAGAATATGAATCATTAACTCCATCCCATATTCCCCTAGCCCCCCCTCCCACCTTCCTTGCTGCACCTGAGACATCTAACACTTCCTCTTCATAAGTGCAGGACACACTGGGTGTCCACTGATGAATGGGCTATTGTTGCCTCTCTGTGCTTTCACTCTCGTTATGTTTGTCAGTATAATGCAAAACATGAAATGGTATGGTTGTTGTGACACTGCATTATTGGCCAAAGCAATAGCGTCCTCAGTAGCGTACGTATTGTGAGGGTATTCAATCAGTTCCAACATGGACATCAAATTAATTGTTATCATCTTTTCTGGAAATGTTCTATAGACTAACACCAGGATATAATTAAAGTTACATAACCTAGAGTATTATCTGTTGTGTACATATCTAACAGTATCATAGTATCTATAGCTCCTTGCCCCTTCACAAGGAACCAGGCAGTGTTGAGTCTTTTCTGTGATAAATGTCGTATTTCAAAGGGAAACTCAGCAATACAATTTGGATGAAAAGACCACAATGACAGTGATCCTTTGTGATAGTGTCCTCAACTGTTGTCCACTTTTAACAACTGTGCGTGTGTAGAAAGAGAATAAGTAGTGATTGTTCTTTTTGGAAGAAAATGTAACATCATTTTTTTTTTAACATTGCTTCAGTCTTTCTTTCCTTTCCATACAACCACATTATGCAAGCTGGTTTCCTTAATGCCCGTAACCCCGCCTCCCTCTTCATCCCTTGGATAAATTACAATATTGAATCTGGATGTAACTTTCATTGAATTCAGAATGTCAGAAGAAGGTCTTCTAAAAAATTAATGTTAAATTAGGTATTTGTCAAACTCTTATTTAATGTTGAACCTATGATGCTTTTCTGTAGAATTATAACAGTGGCCCCTGCAATTTTCTTATAGGTCTTCTTGTATTCATGTCCAAATAAACAGAAAACCCCTGCCTCTACTATACTGTCCTCTAATGGTACCCAACTGTCTTTGTTTTTCTTCTTTTTTTTTACTTATCAGGGTTAAGAGGCTCCCTGGGTCTTGATTTGAGGACTAAGCTACATTTGACACCCATCATTTCTGTTCCCGCTATTTCCGTCCGTGGAACATCAACATTTCCATCCCTTTCAGTTGATCTCTGAGCAAAATAAAAACATCTGTAACCATTTATGGTGATGTTTGTTTGTAATGTTGGGTATGTAGGAAAATAGAAATGAGGATCAGGCCTTCCAGGAAACTTGATTTTTGTGTCCCCATGGTATGAAACAATCTTTGAAGTAGTCTGGAAGATTTTTCAACCACAGAATTGGAAGAAAAAATTTAGACAAAACCTGTCTAGCTCAGTGGGTGATTGTAATCAGAAAAAGGACACTGTCACAAACAAGTCATGTGACAGAGATATGCTAATGATATGACACATTGTTGTTTGTCTCAAATCATTGCCATAAGTAAGTTTTCATTGTTTATGTCTGTAGTACATTGTTTCAAGATACACTTCAGACAGAGCTATACTGACATTTGCAAGTACCCAAGGGTTCCATGGGATATGTACAGCAAATAGCATAATAGGAACAATACAGGGATTAACAGCCGTCAGTAACTTACAACAGTTGAAAAAAACTTAACAGATACAACGTCATTTCATTGCTGAATTTTGGAAGCATGGCAGTAATTATAGTGTAATCAACATGTTACCATGGCTATGGCTTTTTTTTCATGGATGTTGAAACCACATGCATGTAGGCTTTATATTTGTTTTCTTTTTGCTGGTCAGATAAAGGTTAAGACAAAACAGAAACTTTTGAAAGGAGAAGGAAACTTAATGACAGAGGGAGTCTTCAATAAGCATCGATTTATGTCATCTACAAACAAATGAATTTAATAACTGCTAATTTAGGGTGACACACAATGTTGGTTATTAATTAACTCTGTAGTACAATTGTCACAGCAGTTCAAATCTACCATACGTTCTGTTGAACAACTGATACCATTTAACAAATATCTCCAAATAGTAACTCAGTCATTCAGTTATATATTATTTTCTCACTTTTATGTGGTCAGTATAAAATTTGTTAATGTCCAGATGATTGCTATCGTGAACACTTAAGTAGATGGGAGTCCGTATTGTGTTACATTCCATGGTTCTATTGTTGTTTACTTTTTATCTTTAATACAGTCTATAAATCTTGTTGATGAGTTAAATAAATTTTTCATTCAAAATGGCTATTAAAGTGATTGTGTGTGAAAGGAAAAAGCAAAAACATTGCTATTTCATGTCCAAAAGTTTAGTAAGGCTTTTAATTGCACCATTCAGACAAGATAAATAAGTACATTTCAGGTGTTTAATTCAGCCATATGATTTCAAATCCTTCTATTAACATAACAACAAAAAGTGACAGTTTAATTCAGATCAAATGTGTATTTCTTTCAACAGGCCTTAGTCAAAACAATTCACAGGATCACTGACACCACAATGATGCCATGAGTTCATAGGTCATTTGTAAAACTTTGCTTACTTTCATCAAATAGGCCTACTACAATTCCCAATACCAAGGAGTGGCAATGTGATTGGTATCTTTTGGATACACCAATGACAGTTGTATTCATTATGTAGGCGCTCATAGTCGGAACCATTAATTTTCAAATGTGACTTCTGTAATTACCTCAATCCTGCCGCTTTTCAAAGTAGCTACTGTCATTTTCATCCATTTAAGCACGTAGCTTGTCCGTGCGCAACTTCGCATGTTCATTTAAAGTAAAGGAAAAGTTGCGATCAAACATAATCTTATCCTTTTGGTTTTTCAGCTCACACGCAATCACGTTACTGTCATTTGGTTGTGAACGAAACACATTACTTATTCAGTTGGCTATGCATATTATTCCTTGGTTACAGCATTATTATTGACTATGTTAAAAATTCAGTTGACTTGTTCCATGCATTGATAACAGACATTAACCAAGCTTGAAATAAGATTAAAAAAATGTGACCAATATCAACAAAATGGCTATATTGTCTGTATTATATCTATGTAAGACAAGATGATGTTGTGAGAGACACTTTAGCCATAGCTGTCGTGTCTGCAACCATAGCTATCATGTCTGCAACCATAGCTATCATGTCTGCAACCATAGCTATCGTGTCTGCAGACATAACTATCATGTCTGCAACCATAGCTATCATGTCTGCAGCCATAGCTATCGTGTCTGCAGACATAACTATCATGTCTGCAGCCATAGCTATCATGTCTGCAGCCATAGCTATCATGTCTGCAGCCATAGCTATCATGTCTGCAGCCATAACTATCATGTCTGCAGCCATAGCTATCATGTCTGCAGCCATAGCTAGCATGTCTATTTTATGGTGCCATCAGTTACTTTGAGCCATACATCACTTGGCTATATGCATTCGTCATGGTCATTAATAGCATCATAACTGAAGAATGTTGCACACTGCAGGTTTATTTCCGTCATGAATGGTTATACCCACATGATGATTTTTTTTCAGTTAGTAATATTCTTGATGTCCATCGGTAGCATCATGTTACACAGTTTGTAGTTGAAATTACATCGGCTTATTTCACAGTTATATCTAGCTGTAAACATTATTAAGTTCAGTTAGCTGTGCATATTGTTTTCCATGGTTGTAGCATCATTAACTATGTATGGTAGACTTACATGTACACTAATTTAGTTGGCTTTTGTAGTATATTGACTGGGGTCACAGCTATTTGTTATAAGGAAAAGCAGTTGTGGCTATGCACACTTTTTCCTGCATTGTTGTTATCATTCTTTGCTACTGCACATATATGTTACACATTAATGTACTTTGAGTGTTGTACAAAAGCCATAATGATGTTGTTATTCATCACATATTACACAAGTTACTCAGCCTGTTGAAGATATTTCGAGATTCTTTACTTTGTATGGTTCCTAATGTTACGCTTACACTTATTTAGATGCCTAGTAGTGTAAGCACAATTCCATGGTTAATACATCATTGGCGGTATACTGCGTCTTTACATTTTGTACTAATTTACCATTGAATAAGCCACAAAGTTGTTGGGTAATTATGCTAACAATCTCGGCACCGTTCAAGAAATTGTCGAGAATGCATGTAGTGTCGCTGCCTGCTGTCTCGAACAAATAGGATAAAGACAAAAAATGTAAAAATGTGTTACACATATTTTAGACTTTTGTGGCCGTCACGCCGAGAAAACGACTTAATTAGTCACATAGCTCTGAAACACGGTCTACAACTATACATGCAGTTTAACAGCAGTGGCTCGAACTCTTGAAAGGAAATTCCAGGCAGAGATGGTACCCTGCAGAGATGTAGATAGAGCTTCGAGCCTGTATAAGAGACTGACTACCACAGCTGAGCAGAGCCAACGGGGCATCCAGCAATACCCTGTCATGGTTGAAGCATTGAAGATATCATGTTTACAGTTAGCAGTGTTATGATAGACCATCTGAGATCTGTAGCAGTGCAGGACGATGGAGGGAGAGCTTTTAGTGTAACATTACGATGAACTCGGTGCACTCTCGACACACAAACACAAAAGAAGATCATTGAAGCGGTTTATATGCTAGCTAGCCTGATGCAGACATGCTCGATTCAACACTATGCAGATGGATTTTAACAAAAGTTTGAATGGTTTTAACTGTTCCAGTTCCTGACTGGATAAAAAACTCCTCTGATTAGTATGTGTCGTCAAGGACGATGGAAGAAAAATTAAGTTATCGACAAATATTGGAAAAAAAATTTTAATATGTGGATATTTTATGTTACTTTGGTGTTGCAACGTTATACCTCATAGAGCTACCGCAGTGCATTGTATGGTTGTTGCTTTTGTGGATATGTCGTTGACACCGCTGTGCATTTTGTATCCTGAAACTGGCATTTCAATTTAAGTTGAGGAGGTGAAAACAAAAGACCTTTTCGGGGATTCAGGTAAAACTTTTCCAGCATGGATTCATGGACTTGCTGAACAAAAATTCTCTGTTAATGTTTGTCTACTTGCATTGTTTTTTTTTGGTAAACAAGGACAGTTTGATAGATATCGCTGGATTAGGGTAACATCAAGAAATTCCTGCATTGTTTGAAGTGACTGAGCTCTGTATTTTCCAGGAAGCCTCCATCAAAAGTTTAAAATATTTCACCTCAGCCTGCAGTGATGTAAGAAGGAGAACAGTAACCCTTACATATCGAAGTTTAAAATGCAAGTAGTAAACTTGCCAAAAATGTAGTGTGGAAATTTCATCGTCTTTGCAGGAAACAGAAGTGAAAGTTATAGCAAACAATACCACATGAGTAATCAACCGACAGCAAAAATACCATTAGTAAGCAGTTTGTTCTTTTGAATTTTTTTAAATTTACATTGCTCAAGTTTTGAACCATAACATGTCGGTGACATTTACCAAGTAATGAACTCCTGATTTGTTCATCACAATTTATTCCCAGTGGGTTGTTTGCATAACCTGGGTTGCACTTTCGTTTACCGAGGAATCCTTTGTCTTCCCGATGCTGGGCGTTTTTGTTTTCTACCTAAATTAACCAGTTCAATTAACCAATAATGCCTTCTGCTTTCGTCCAATGAAGCTCACCGTACTACTAGATCTGAAATCACAACAACAATGAGAGGTCTTTTAATCTGTTGTGAATAATCGATGAACTGTCTCTAATTCATCGTATAGCCTATGGTTTCATCAATCTCTACCGGAGCAGTAGCTGTCATTAGAACTCGTCATCGACGGCTTCGGTTGCCGCCGCTTTGAATGGTTAAACTTTTTTGACACCTCTTCGGTGATCCAAACCGGATGAAAGGACAGCAAGCAACACGTGTGAACTTATACTGTTGCGTTGTATTCAGTTTGCTTAATGGAAGGAATTAAACCAAACTCAATGCAGATTGCTTCTTTTTTCCATAACTTTGAGGCCAACCACTTTTTACCACTGGTTGTGGGAATATACTCTGTAAAAGTTTTGATCTCTTTTGAGTAGGCAGATTTTTTAATCCAATATAATTGACAATGGTTACAAACATCAGCAAAGGAGGATTCGAATAGCAAAGTTGCAAGCCATTTAAAATGAAAGCTCCTTCTATGTGATGGTTTGTTTGCAGAATAGCGATTGTTGTTTGATTAAAAAAGTACTTCAGACGCTCTGTATTGTTTGCATTGAATCAATAACACTGCACATTATGCATGCATGGCTTGTATAATACTGGCATTTTAAATATATGTTGATTGGACATGGATTTCAATGAGCAGTTAATCAGGGACGATCAGGACAGCTAGTTCTTTAACAGTGAAGTGGTATGCTGGTGTGAAAAGTTACATGAATATTTCATAGTGTTGGATATATGGATGTGTAACCTCTTTGCGATTGGCCTGCAATTACTTTTGTTTGAATCACGGCATTATATTTCAGAATTGATTTTATTTTGATGGATTTATTCAGCTGTGTCCACGCTTTAAAAATTAATTGATGCCTAAAGGAAAACTGGTCGAAGGATTCTTGGAGCAGACATGTTTTCAAGTTGAATTTGAGGGATTAAGCTCAATTTTAGACTAATTATTTCTGTTACTACACAATGCATTCTTTGTGAATATTTAATTGATTTCAAGAGCCTGATAATTGGTTGTCAAGTTTTATCTCCGGCTGGTTTCGCCCTCCGATTTGACTTTTTTGTCCCCGACTGACCATGACTCTGCCGCAATACAGGGAAAATTTGATAAACGATCTGTACTCTAGTGTCATCATGGCGGAACCGTCCACCCCCCAGAGAGTGAAAGACTACCACGATCAGAAACAATATGGCGGACGTCATGTGACTGTCAGGCATACCATACAGTATTCGACCATGGATTGGTTTGCCTCCACTCAATTGGGAAGTCTTTGTTTTTATTACTTAGGACGGGTCCAAGACATGAGTGCCTCGGTGATGGGACGCCGGCCCTCCCTCTCGTTTCACTCCAGCCTTCTGAGAACGAGTTCCTTTGCTGGATTCAGAAGCGACGAGCCTCCGTCATTGGTAAGTTTGGGAACTCTTTACTTAATTCTTTTACTTCTTCTTGTGTAAGATTGTGAGTTGAAAAGTTCAAATTAGTATGAATGTGGTATTTTCCTTGATTAGTTAAACATTCATCAAGTATTAGAGTACATTTGGTAGATGATGACTGTGTGATTTTATTTAAGTATTAGAACAATAAGCAAAGTTGCACTGTAATGAACAAATTAAGCTGTTTTGTTTTGCATGTATTTTACTGTGTAGTATATATGATTAATAACTGTTTGCACAGCAGTGGCTCTACATATGGGCAGACACATGTAGCCACAGGGGGAAATGCCCCCCTCCCCCCCAAAAAATTTCAGTTGAAGGTCCTGCTTTTTTGGAATACAAATACAGGTAGAAGAGGGACATCTCGCACCATTTTGCATCTAGTAGAACCCCGAAAATTTTCAAAGGGGGCATTTGCTTGTTGCTCAGTTTTGTCACATGTACAGTACTGTGTATATTAAAACTGAAACTTTGGATTTTTGTATCAGTTTCAGAACCAGGTCCTTTCATTACCTGTGGGGTACCCAGGTAACCGCAGTACCTCGGTCCCAATGCAAACAGTCAAGAAGCTTACATAAAGTTTTCTCTCTGCCCATGTCTCTACATGGTGTATAGGCCTATTGCAGAATGTAAATTCAATGTGAAGGTTTTCATTCATGCCAAGGAGACAGGCAATGGAAAAACAAATAGCCAAGCTCTAATACATCTCATCACTGACTTCACACAATGTTGCCACAATACTGTCACAATGCTGGTACAAT
>VJOZ01153536.1:0-12884 GCA_009801055.1 Stichopus horrens | reverse complement strand
TTAAAACTATGGTTGTTTTCTGTAAAACAAACACCTTATTTCCCTGTGACATTTTTTTTAAACTAAGAGGTAGTTTCTCCCTAGGATTGTTGGTATGTCAGAAAGTGAGTATATTGAATAGCTTGCCTGAAATGATTTAAGAATATGATTACAATCTTTTATTGAAAAGCATTGATGAAAATGAACATCAGTTAACCTACTAGGAATGGAATACTAAATAGATGTAAGCAATACTTAAAATAAAACATTAAACCTTTCTGAATTGAGGGATATTAATATTCGTATACATTGTTGGGAGAAAAGAAAAAAACACTCAAGTGAATCTAAATTGTTCTTTGAGACAAATGATGCTCTGAATGGTACTAGAAATAAAGAGTATGAAAACACACTTGAAGTGGATTGTCTGCGCTCAGTCTTAAATCAAAATCATTAAAAACAAGTAGAAATATACGCATTACGCAAGTACCTCCTCAGTGGATCAATACAGTTTTTATATTCAATGAAACAGTATGCAACAGTGTGTGTCTCAGATGTACA
This sequence comes from Stichopus horrens, assembly GCA_009801055.1. Classification (NCBI taxonomy): domain Eukaryota; kingdom Metazoa; phylum Echinodermata; class Holothuroidea; order Aspidochirotida; family Stichopodidae; genus Stichopus; species Stichopus horrens. The sequence continues at coordinate 12,347 of VJOZ01153536.1, read as the reverse complement.
GACTTCCCAAACTGAGGGCAGTATGCTAAACAGGGTTTGCCTAGGGCACATTGAGTCTTGCCTGTGGACCATCATGGCACGGTACCTCCATCAATGGGCATAAACCATACATAAAATGTTTTGCTCCACATAGTTTTCAATTCCACAAAATTGCACTCTCGTCATTTTGTGAGATGAAATAATCACAACGCCACTCAGTTACCATTCCAATATCATCACAAGTTATGATACCACTGTACATGAAATTTGTGTTTTTATGGTGAAAGTTGGTAGGATATTTTCAGTTGGTTCTCTAGAATAAAGAGGTGTTATGTTAGAAATTTCAAATTCTTTTGTTAGTTCGTTATCACTGGAGCCATCTCACAGTCTGTGGTAGACTGTTTTGTCACTTTTTGCCTGTGAGCCAATCTTTGTCCATTGTTTTGCCCTCCAGTTCAGCGGCATAACACGCTTTGATGATTCCAATTACTGTAGACTTCCAACCGGCACACCAGCCAATGGGAATCCTAGTCTTCATAGCCGTTGTAATTAAAGTTCGCCTTTACAATTCTGTGTTTGCTAGTGTGCCGTCATATCCTTTTGTGATTCATTGTAGATTAGTCATAGACTCAGAATAGATGTTTTGTTGTATTGAAATCTGGTTTTTAGTTTTTAATTTGATTTTAAACTAGGGATGGAGAGAAAAACCTGATTCCCACAGAACTCAGTAAACTTATTTTTTAAACTAACACAAATTCCATCGTAAGTTAATTTTTAGAAAAATTTAGAGTTAAATTTATTCTGTAAGGTGAGGTGTGACCACATAATTTAATGCTCCAATGCCACTTAATTCAAACACACTTAGTTGTTCATACAGGTCATGGCAGTAGCAACAGGGGTAACTTGTCATTTTGAGCTAACATGGAATGTGAAGTTCACTAAGGTTGTATTTAGAGCTGGCTATTCATACCCTTGTATCCATTTTTTTTATTTCGAGATTCCATTTTTGTCTCTCCCTCGGTGTGTATTTTAGCTGTCCCTGTTATTACATTATTTAATATGTCCTCTTTGCTCTAACCAATAATTCATCCACACAAACATTTATTCCCTTACAGTCTGTCATCTTGTCATCTTGACATTCATACCAGTGTGTGGGTACACTGTATGGGGACTAGCATTTGTCTTTCTAAGAATATCCACATAACCTTTCCATGGCTAGTGTGTGCAGCTAGTAGCCTGCTCCTGAACTTACATAAATAAAACCTAGGGATGCCTCCTTACCTCTGTCTGTGCATGTTAGTCAATCAGTCAGAGTGTCAGGACCAAGAGACAGATGGGGCTGATAGGATCGAATAGCTGTACCAATCAGGAAGACGACCTTAACAGAGAGAGAGTTCAAGTGAAGTTCATGTTTGGTGCCTCATGAATTAGCCAGTGCTCTCTCTTTGCGACATGGATTTGTTGATCTGAGCCCCACAAAAGCAATTCTTCATCTCCCAGATGTATTATATCACATACCAGGTACTCTAGGCTATTACCTATCACTACAATCACCGCAGATACCAACACTACTAAATAATAGGGAGTAAAATGTGCATGAAGTATTAAATTTGTAGCCAGAAAAACTAATACTTGAAACATATTGCTATGAAAAAAAGGGAAATACTTCTGTCACCAAGAAGAGACCTTTCACTTTGTCCATTGTTTGGGGAAGATGAGACAGTCATCGTGAATTTTCAACATCCTAGATCACACTTTGCTGATGTATCCAAGAAGTAGTTAGGCCCTTCATGTGTGACAGTATAACATTTCAGCCATGTACTATCTCATGGAACTGACGTTTAGATTCCAAAGAATTAGAAGTTTGGCTTTCACACAGCCATAGATTTTTTTTTTCCATCTGTTCCTAATTGAACGCAGTTGGGTAAGCTCGCTTGCCATCATAAGGCTAACAGAGCAGTGAAACTCACTGCCCTGATTAGTGCTTTACAAAAACATTTCTCACCTATTTGCTGCTGAAGTTTGGAAGACAAGTCTACAAAATGGAGGCTTATTCCAAATGTTGCATGAAGAAGATATTTTCTTTAAGGGAGAATGCTGTCACAATGAAAAAGTTAAAATTTTATTCCAGTTTGGCCATGAATGATTTACCATAGAATAAGTGTAACTATCCTTGTCATTATGTTGTGTCAATCAGCTGCTCAACATGTTAATGTTTTTTCACAAATCATTGCAGTTCTCATTAACAGAATAGATTTAATTGATCATGGATACTCTGTTGTTAGGCTTGCATATTTTGAATGAATATGAGTGCATTAGACATGCCCCAAGCCTCCCCCACATTATTTTCTTTCACATGGCTCATTTACTCTCATGACTTCGTTAGGTTGTACCGCTATTCTTTCTTATAGTCCCTTGCTGTAACTCTACTCACTTGCACTGGTTTTTGTTGAAATAGTTTTTTTTTTTGCACACACAGTAGAGGGACTGTTCAATCAAGTGGCTCGCTGCATGTCAGAGAATGCATTTTTTGCTTTTGTTGATATCATCATTTTATACTTGTTTTTTGTTTTATTCATGCTATTAAGAGTGAATATATTTGAAAATAACTAGCTGCTTTCATCTAATCTGTATCGGATATTGTATAATGCTTGGTGGATATTCAGCGAGGCAAATTTATATTTTGCCGTGAACATTGAGCAGGAGGCCAGACAGTAGTACACTTAGGTATGTACAGTGTAGCTACTTCCTAATTTAGTTCCTTACTGAATGAACTTTTCAGTCCTTCAAAAGCATTGTTGGGACAAGTATTTAAATACTTCAAAGCAGTGCAATGTATCTGTAACTGCAACTTTTGAATGGTAATTGTAAAATATATCTATACACAGTTTCAGGTTATCTATCAAGTTCCTGTATGCAATAGAACAATTAAGTTGAGGAGGTACAACTTCTTTGTATTTTTGGAAGCTTCTATTGGTTGATATAAAGTCAGAAGATACTCCACCCTCATTATGAATGTTAAGAAACATCAGGCCATTGAATAATACCACCATCGTCTGAGGTCCTTAGCACATGTTTGCTCTTGTTGTATACACAGAGTATTGAATTCATGGGTGTAATTATGACTAGCATGACGCACAGAGGATGATCGTCTATGAATAAATTTATTTTTGCCATTGCTCATGTCTGGCAGATGTTTGCTTGAGAATCAAGTTTTTATCTTAATTACTCAGCAATTAATGTCCGATATTAGGGAAAAGGTATGGGTGTATCTTAGTTGGATAGTTTGTGTCAGCATTTTACTGCAAACTGCAGGGACATGGCAAAATGTCCTGAAGTAAGTACTGGAATGCAGTATTTGGCTTTGAGATGGAAGCCTCTCAAAGAAGTTTTTACAAACTTTGTAAAACCTGAATGTGAACTCGTATTGATTTATCTGTATTGAAGCACTTGTCAACTTGAGATAAGATCTTAGGAGTGCATGCGTAAAAAGAAAGAAATTACCAGATTTTCTTTCACGCAACACTGTGAAAACTAGTCGCTATTGAATTTGAGGCCAATGATGATGCATGAACAATCACAGAAAATTGTGCAATTGTGTGTATCTGTTGTTAGAATTGTGTTAGTGGTTCACCAGCAAGCAAGCACCACTATGCATATATGGTGCCACCAGGTGCAAAATTCAGTGATCATTTTAAACTCACAGACCAAATTTGGGAGTGTAGAGGAGGTGTAAATATTTTTGGTTCTCCGAGTTGGTCGTTCATGTGAAACCTCTCCACAATTGTTGCTTATTAATTGATACAAAATGTTTGTAGTCAGAATATATTCTCTTATTTAAAAGTCCAACCAAACTTCCATGTCCCTTGAGTCTCAATGTCTCATAGAAACTCCTCTCAACTTCTATGTTCTGTTGTTGTTGTTTTTTTTTCTTTATGGACCTCCATGTGTGGTGATTGTATGTCCATGCATGGCTTACTTTGTGGAAATGAAGGTCTCCTCAAAAACCACAATTATCTCTGATCAAGAGATATTTTTAACCAGTTATTCACCTTCAAGAAAGACTAATCATGACTCATGCAAGATAAAAGTTTTATATTTAATGCTATCAGTTTTAAATGACCCTGGTTTGATGCCACATGAAGAAGAAAACAAAACACATGGAACCCCCCATCCCCCAGGAACTATTCACAGTTACTTTTAATCACAGCAAAAGGAAATGAACAGGAGTAAAATTTTAAAGGTTGTTTACTTTTTATTGAATTGCTGTATATCCTGAGGGTGAAGAGAAGGGTGTGGTTACATATCATTTCATTCATTTGATAATTTCCAGAGCAAAAGGTGGTTAAAGTTAATTATTATCCTTGGCACTGCAATCTGGGTTAATACTTTTTGTATTAAAAAAAGGACAGTGTTTGGTGTTTAATAGTATTATATGGTTTGCCATGTAGCTTGTGGAGGTGACATTGATAGAACCATCTCAGTCTGGGTTAAAATTGTGTTAGAGAATGAATCACTAATTGCAAGGATAAATTACAAACAGCTTGCAGTGCGATAGTGTGATGACTCACATGGCAGTGGATTTGGTCAAGTCGAACATTTGACAGTGTCAGATCTGAGTCATTTGAGTGGGAGGGGCCAAACTGATGGAATTCAATTCATTTCTTCTTTTAAGTGCACATACATTACCAGAATGAACCAGAATGCACAAATGCATTGTGGTTTTGATGATCTGATAATGAGTATTTTTTTCTTAATCTGACATCATAGCATACTATAGTATGTGTCAAAGGCTACCTATGCTTTTACATCAAATATGAGAGCTGCACAAGCTTCCTGTCTTGAGAACATGTCTACAAAGTTGCCACAACTGACTCTTGATGACATCAAATGACCTTTGACCTCCATTAAAGACCAAATGGTTCTTCTACTCAATGAGATACAACTACATACTGAATATGACATCTGTCAAAGCTTACCTAATGAGAAACGATGTTTATAAGAATTTCATATTGTGACCCTGTTGATCTCAAATGAACTTTGACCTTCACCAAAGACAAGAATTCTTGTAAACTCAATGAGATACACCTACATTCTTAATCTGTCGAAGTTTTCCTTCTTGAGATATCATGTTTGCAATCTAGACATCACAAACATTCACACATGCGTGATTACAAAGGTTACGATTGCATAGAAACCAAAAGTGTATCAAATGAAAGAAGTGGAATTGCAAAAGACGACGGAGTAGCTTGAAAGAGCAGGCCATCGGTACAAAAGCAAAAATATAATTAATGCTACGGTCAAATAAGAAAGGAGAAAAGAAATAATAAATGTATTGTGATATACCGGATGGGAAAATTTTCAAGAACTGAGGGCTCACAGATACAATCTGGTGCAACAATAGTTGTACAATACTGAAGTTAATTTTCTTCTAAAAATTCCCTATGATAATTCTACAGACAATTTTTTTTCATACCTTTGGAGGGGGCCATCGTTTGTCGCTTGTGTTTGGATCCATCAGTGTCTTGATTTACAAATGATCACTTACACTTTGAGGATATTGATGAGTCCACTCCTGTCCAGACTGAGTCCTAATCTCTTATGGTCAGTCTCTCAGCGGTTCTTTTTTGGATGCTGTTTCACAAATAATGATTTTGTTGGATATACAGTTGTTTTGAATCTGCTATGAAGGGACCCTTTATTAGAAATCTCAGTAATATTACCTATGCGTAAATTGAAATTTTGGTGGATTTAAATCTTGTGAATCATCAGAAACAGTACATATCCTTTCACATGATGATCTGGAGCTACAGTGATGCATAGATTTGATTGTGCAGTGTCATGCGATTGACGTACATGTGTAAGTCTACCGTTACTGCTGGTGCAAGTTTGCATTATCCCTTCTCTTCAGGATTATGATATTATGCAAAACAAGTACTAAGTCTATCATTCATTGTGTCGCTTTTTGTCAGCCATCTTTAACAGTTCATCTGAAAGCCAGGTATGAACTCACACTCACCGGCCCTGTCATCTGTACTGTCAAAATTCTCTTGAATAAAAGGTTGTTAGTGTTTCTTTGGAGCCTACACATTTTTTGTTGCAGATCTGCTGTTGTCAGTGACTTCAGTTGATCGAAACTTCAGAGTGATTGTAATGAGTTTTTATTGCCTTCAATAGAATCTTTGATTGTTAGGAGGATGAATTCTCCTGGTGAACCAATTTCCGTTTGACATTGTGTTACCACATCTCAAGGGAAATGAATTAAAGAAGAGAGAGTTAGTGATGCAAAATGGTAACACAACAAATTGGTTTTGTTGTTAAGATCTGGATGTCAAGACCGACTTGTTCGGTTCAAGGGATATATTCTGATGCATTTCTCACTGCTGTGTTAGTTTGACTAGGAGCAGGAAATCACATGAAGAGGGTGTGTGTATGGGGGGGAGGTGGGGGGTAAAATCTTGAAATGCTTGGAATGGGGTCATGCACTTTTTAAGTATGTGATATTTTTGTAGTCAATGACACTTGACCAGCTGAAGAAATGCAGACGACCTGTAACTGAGAGAAATATCCATGAAAGTGAGTTGCGAAAGTTTTGCGTAAGCATTGATTCATAGTTTGTATGAAGCAATCGAATATGAATTAGAGAACCAGACCAGATATGCAGAACCAGAAATGTGATAAAAACACAATTATTTTATTAAGTTTTGCAGTTGTACGTTGACATGTTTGCTCTGCTTCTTGCAAAAGTGTTTTGTTTGCAGACATAAGGCATGATATGATGAGATTTAGGGATGTCTTCTTGGTCTTAAAAAATTTACAAATTGTTTATTGTAATATCTTACATTCTTTTTGGCCTCATATTGCTGATTCCAGCTTCTTTCTCAGTGGCATATCCAGAATTTTGCAACAAAGGAGTGCAGACAGATGGATGCCATCCAGGGGAGGGGTCCCCTTCTCCTTTGAGAAGGTTTTGCTCCCATGAGAGGATCAGACGCAAAAACATGGCACATTTTCATCTGCACTGCTCCATACTTGTCTCTCTTCCATCGTATCCCTTCCGTCCTTCTTCGATTTTGCCCATCCTTTAAACTTTACGTAGATTCTAATAGAGGGGGGGGGTGTGTGCCTGTTGCACCTCCTCTAAATCTGCCTCCGTTTCTGTATTTCTTCTTACTGAATGTCATCATCCTAGTTCTTGTGGTTTTATGTCTAAAGTTAATTTTCTCTCAAAAAGGAATACCCTCACTTCCCTTTTTGTTGTAACTGTGCACTTTGTTTGTTGTAACTGTGCACTTTTTTTTGTTGTTATTACTTTTTGTTTGATAACATATTTCACATTAGAGGCATACTTACTACAACAGGCAAGAATGTCACTATAATCAACAGATAATTGGGCATGTGTAACCGCCCCAAAGTTATCTAGTTAGCCTCTGCTGGGTCTTTTACTTGATCAAATTTTTGTGTCAAGTAGATGAATTAGATTGTTTCTGGACAAAAATTAGATGGGAGGGGCATGACATTTGTAGATAATAATGTCATGAAAACAAGAAAAGAATGTAGAATATCCTACCACAGATTTGAAGTTGTTTTCACTCCAATGGAATGGTTGTTTGTACAGTCTGTTTTTTCCAGCTAAGAAATTGTTTTCTCAAAAAGAGTCAAAAGAAATATTTCAGGAATTTAACAATGACAGGATTACCCACTCACTAACTTAAACTTAAGTTTTTCAAATGTCCAAAGGTTGTACCTCCTGCCAGTCTCATCAAATAAATCAATTTGTGTCCTGGAACTCATTTCTTTCAGGAAAAATTCCTTGCATGGTTGGCAAGACAGTGTTATATCATATTTGGCAGTAAACCGGGTTTTAATTTCTGTTAAACTTGACCCAGGGAGACCTCCCGCCCTCCATGGAGCCCATGACCGTTGACCTCCTCGTATGTCAGGCTGTTGCAGTCATCAGCATTCCCAGGACACAGACCTTCAGCTAGGTCATAAAGGAACCCAGGGCTCTGCTGAGGAAGAAAGAATCAAATTATCCCCCAAGCAAAGCTTGCTTCAACAGAGCATGACATGATGTTCACTGCTGGGGGAGAGAATCCTCCACAGGGAGTTGTCAATCAAGAAATTTAAACCTTTAAAGGGGCAAAGAGGCCTAGAAATCTCAAGATGTAATGAACCACTCAAATATTACCTGGATGTCCAAAGTCAGTTAGAAAAATTATTTGAAATATTTAGGACACTCTGTGTTGATGTGACCCACTGTAGGTGTTTTATTCTAAATTAATTCACAGATATTCCGGTACTATTGCAGTGATAACAGAAGAACATTTGATTTGTAATTCAATACTTTTTAATCGAAAACATTTAAAGCTGTCTTTGTTTAATGTATGAATTTCAAAAACGTTGTTTTGTCCGGTTTTTGTAAATTGAGCAAGTTACTAGCAAATAAGTATACCATCCCCCTTGAAATAGTGTTTAGCCTAGCTATTTGAAAGTCATATTTGGGGAAGCTATGTTAGATGCATTAAGCATTACAAAAATATGTGGTTGGTGTTATTTGCAGCTGGTTCTCTGTGGATCTTATTTATGAATGTTTGTTTAGAAGTGATACTTAGCTGTTACAATTTTCATCACTTCATTCCACTCTGACAGTACACCAAATATTAGAAAGATGCACCAGAACAGCTGAAGTTGTGCCATTAAAGGTAGGGGCCACTTCTAGGCATTCAAGGCATTGTATTGTAATTTACACTGAATTGCAGTGTTCTGTTTAGCATTTTAGGTAATGTGAATCTTCAAATGAGGGTTTAAGTTTTGGAGCTCTCACTTTGTTGATACACTGTGTAAGGACCAAAACGGCACGTAAACAAAGTGTAGTGAAGTGATCACTGATCACATAGAGCAAGCAGTGGGGTTATTGGTGAGGAATATAAAAGCAGAGTGTAGTGTCACATATGATCTGAATCTAAGCAAAGGAAATAAAAAAGTTTGTTTATCTTCATATTGAGACTTACTTTTACAGATCCACACTTTTGTACATCAGGATTAACCCTCACTGTGACCATCTGAAGGTTTACCAGACAGAGGGAGAATACAAATAAAACAGGTATTGTTTATTGCAGTGATGATGTCTGCTATTTCATACTGGTTCCCTTTAAATCATGCCACCAGCCTGTTCTTCTTAACATGTATGCCTGCATTTTGATTTCAGAGAAACCCAGCCATATATTCAAGGTCATATCTTGTTATTGAAAACATTGTCATGTGTCTAAATCATTGTTGTTGCCTGTTGGTCATACAAACATTAGCTCTTGTAGACCAATACCAACCAGTTGTAGGTTTCCTAAAGCTCTCTAGGCGTCTTTCACATAAAAGAATTGCAACAAAATGTAGCAGAAGATAATCTGATTAAAAGCCCCAAAGGGAACTTTATTTCAAAGAAAGAAAAATTTGAATTTTGCTTGGAAATAGCAGGATGATTCACCTTTTTCTTTCTGATATTTGTCATTTCATTGTTGAATGAATCCTTTCCCTATTTTAGCCCTCTGCTGTATGTCAACAGTTACATCAGTGCTCTTGTACAGTTCAAAGGATTTTTCCAGTGCAACGAGTTGAGCCAAAGGTGAGCTTTAAAATGTTTAAATTTCGCCGGAGGAACACCTTGGAAGCTAGAAAGTAGATTTTCATTCAATAACAGATGAATAAAAATTCTTCACTAATAGGTACTGTTTTCACTAAGACTGGCCAAAAATTGTCTTTCAGTGTAAAAGATAAAGACAGCAGAGAATTGCTTTTTTCAGCTTGTAGTTTCTAAAAGGTGTCAACCATATCTCTAAACTTGAACCTTGAGCAGCTTTGAATGCCATGATGCAGTCATGTCATAGAGTCTGACAGATTCACATTCAGTCTGGTTGTTTTCAACTTGTTGCCCTTGATCAAGCATTTGAACTTAAAATGAAGAAGAGCATGTTCATATTTCTCATCTGGTGCTAATGGTTTAGTATTCGTCATGGATGCAAATTTGTGTTGTCCTTTTTCCTTTAAAGCAAGTTTATTTACCTCAAGATAATGGACTTTTTTCATCATGAGTCTCTCTGTGATTGTCTTATGGAATCCTTGCATCAACTATAGTTTCACAAATGAGACATTTCCTAATTAGTATGTTGTACTGTCGTTCCATTGTCAGAATTCTGTCAAGGATAATTACAGTTGTGTAAGCTGCTGCCATACTTTCATTTTGGTACCAGATCCAACATTTCTGAGAAGGACACCCTTGTCTCTATACTGTCTACCTATTACACAAGCACATTATCATATATTATAACACACATTTCAAAATGAATTTAGACTTGTTTTTGGCAGTGTTTATATCATTGAACCTACCTTTGACTCCATGAAACTAAAGTAAGCCCTGCTGGGAGGCAGAGTTTGATTTTACGTTTCCCTCTCTTGAGGGAACCGTGTCATCATGTCAAGGGAGCTGTATTGTACCTTAGCTTTTGAGTCCTTGCCAACTTTTATCCCTTTTTTTTTTTCCTTTTTTATTTCTTTCCTTTTTCGTGGAGACTGTAAAATGTTTTCGTTATTCAGTTGCGCATATTTTCATGTAGTGAATCTGTTAAAGTTAAACCGGAAACACAGGAAAGAGAAAGGAAAAATATGATGGATGATCATGTGTGGCATCGGATTGTGTCTCCAGAACAAACTTTTTATTACAGAGAATCTTTGTATATCAGAGCGCATAGAAACTATGAGTAGTGTGGTTTGAAAAGAATTATGATAGCTGAGATTGTGAGAAATTGGCTACCAGACCTTTCATACTTTGGCCGAAGTGTAGAGTAAAAAGTTTAAAATCTGACAGAGTCAATGTCTCGACGTGTTCAGCAAGTCAGATTTTGTTTGGGAATTAAGTGAAATCTGAATATTTTCTTTGTTGTATTGGGAGTGCATCATACCTAAATATCTTAGTCTGAAATATTAGCTCTTTCTGTAGTTTATGAAGTGAAATAATAATTTTTTATATGTGTACAAAATGTATTGTAATGGTGGGCAGATTTGGTATGTGTGGTCCCTTTAATCATGCTTGGTGCTTTGCTTAGATGTAGCTTTGCAAGTGAAAGTATTCATCTGGATTGTAGACAGGTGGAGACAAAGTCTGGTGTCTATTCAGTCTGCAAGTGGGTCTTTCTACTTATCTCATTAACACTTCTAAGAGAACCAAATGTTTTGGAAAAAAAAAGTTTAAACGTCACTTCCAGATCATGCGCATTTCCCAGCACAACTTCTGTGAATGGCAGAATGAGAAGGGAGCAACTCTCCAAAACATGTCTGACAACGGTTCAGAGTGGAGCTAAAGACCGTAGAGACAATAATTTTGGACCATTGAACAGTTGCATCAAACATAATATGGTAGAAAGACATTACTGATTTGTGGTGAATTACATCTGGTTGTCAATACATTACAATACAGAATGTATGAGGTAATGATGTGTCATATGGTCATCATTCAAGTCGTAGGGCCCAATGTCTATGAGCACAAGCCCCCCCCTTCTCCTAAAAAAGACTTAGCTGTTAATGCAGAGACATGTTCTATGCATTTCATTTTAGTGACTTTCCTTCTTAGTATACCCTTTCCACTACTTTTAAGCTTTCCATGAAACAAACTTGTTTTTGTCTAAAATTTCCCTTCATCTGATAGCTGTATTAAAAGGTGTAAAACCAGTTGAATTTGGGAAAGGGCAGAAAGAGCTCTGGCCACCTGTTCTTGCACTACCAGTTCATCCATTTGAGGACTGACATGTTGTCATATGGGTGACCAGAAAATAAAAAGAGAAAACGAAACGTGAACTTCACCCCGCTGTTTTTTTTTTTTTTTTTTCAGCGCCAGTTCTGTTTGGTGTCATTGGTGTAACAGGTGTGGAAGTAATCGAACACTCACACTGTGACACCACAAAACTTATAGCTTGTTTGTTTATATTTTACATGTTTTATTTTCATTTCCATCATTTGTGTCCTCTTTTGTTTAAGTCAGATGATGACATCAGAAGGGGGGGCCTCAAGCTGGAATGAACATTGTGTCTTCGTCCGAATCAAGCATTATGTAATTCTCTGCCCCAAAAAGGGGGTTTTCACCTGCGTGTTTGTGTGACATAGTAAAAGGTAGTAATATTGCTACTAACTTTTGTACCTTTCAACCTTTTAACACTGCTTTTAGTCTGACAAACTCCTTCCGGGTTTTTTTTTTTTCATAAGGATGGTAGGGTCATGTAACAGCAGGTAAAGGCTAAACATGTTTTACTGTTCAACCTTGTTCTTGTATAAGAATAAACAACTCCTTCTAATACTGGTGTTCAGTTTGTGAGGAGAAT
>VJOZ01153308.1:0-10483 GCA_009801055.1 Stichopus horrens | reverse complement strand
ATTCAGACTATTGCACTCATAATCATTCATTAGTTGTATACTATATGTCTGATAAACTTTAGAACAGCAGAACTCAAGTTTTAGATAAATATTCATAGGGTTGAAATAATGAGCACCATTTTAGAAAGCTGTCATGCTGTCTGTTTTTGCACAGATGCCCTTTAAAGATACAACTTACGGATGTCAACAATTGGCCTGTCTCATTTTGCTGTTTGGCGACTTTCTTTTCATTACTGAATATGGAGCAAAGATAAGGAACATAAAGCCACTTATTCCAAGAAACCTGATTTTGTAAAATTCTGTAACTTGTTTGAGGGTCTGCAGTAATGGTTAACTCTATCATTGGTACTTTGTACAAAAAATGCTATCAGTGCCCTCTTCTGGGATTATTTTGGCCATGTCCATTTTGTAGCTTATTTTAAGCCCTGCATGTGTGTTGATGCGCATGTCTCGGAGTAATGGCCATTTCGTTAAAGTAGGACAGTAACTACTATTGACTAGGCCAAGACAAATTAAACGCTCAAGGAGGCGCACGGTGAAATTCTGAGAATACGTAGGCCGGTGCAAACTTTCACACGTTATGAATGTGTAAAGTTTGATTCTGACATATGTTTACTGAACATCTTTAGACAAAGGCTTGGTATATGAAATGAGGACTTCATTGCATCACACTGTTAACCATCCTACAGCTGAAACGTTATAGCTGTGAGACTACTGCACTTAACATCTGCATTCAGGATGCCTTCAAGGGATGCCTCAAAGGGCCATACACCTGAAAAGTAAGGATGGTGTCCTTTAGCTACTTAAAGCACTTCCTTTCATAAATGGTACACTCTCGGACTTGAACATCTATGCTCTTTTGCTTCGAATATGCGTGAATATGAGTATCACTCACGTGCCATAGATTTAGAGTATTGTTTTGTTTTCAAGAAGCGCCAGGCTTTGACAGCGAATCCTCTGGAAAATTGAAGGAGGCACTGCCCTCACTTTGTGGACATGTGACCCTTCAAGAATTGGAAGGAGAAAATCTTGGAACAGAGATAATTTACCACAAATCACAGTGTACGTTAGTCAAGTGAAAAAGGCACCACAGATTGTCTGGTTAAAAAGAAAAATGAAAGTACAAGTAGGTGTCTTTTTCATTTTCTTTTGTCTGTCTTTATTCTTATAAATTCAAAGACATATAACATATATATCAAAATTTCTACAAGCAAGAATAGGGAGCTTTAAGTACAAACAAGATATGAAAATTATTTAAAGAGCATGGACGGCATCTGAAAGGCGTTTTGAAAACAAGGCACACGGGATATTGCAAATTTTCAAACAGAATCACATTATCTGGAATGCAAAATGCAAATTTTGTCTTGAATGTAAAAGCCTTGGTAAAGCAAAGGCACAGATCAGATATGGAGAAGGAATCATATTTAGTTTATTGATATTATTATAATAACAGGAGGCACATGGAGTCACAGACATCAAATTTTTAGCAAGAATCCTAACTTGTATTTATCTCTTGTTCAAGTTAGTCTTCTCTTTTTCATACTTGAACACATGATTTGGGAAAGTTTAGCATCCTCGAGAACTTAAAATCAAACCATGCCTTGTCGCAGTATTGGCAATGGTGCAGGTCTGTCGACATCAATTGATGCTTTTCCAAATAAGCTCATTGGACCCTGCTTACTAACCACTTGAGCTTCAGTAGTAACATGGTGTAGAAGGCCAGAATGCCACATAATGCTTCAATTTAATAGAAAACTAACTCCATATTTAGTACAATATTACAGGAAGATTGTTGAACAACCGTTCACCTAACAGGTGGATGTCAAAGGCCACGGTATAACCGAGCAGCTCTTACAGACAATGCACTGCAGGCAGCGCTTCCACTTTTTGTTGAGGGCAGTGAATCAGAGGTCCCCTTAGAGCTGTGAATGCTACAGAGTTCATTTTGTTTTCATGTGAAGTGTTGCATTCGGTGTGAGGCCGCACTCTTCTAAAGTCTGGTCCAAGGTTTCGTAGGATCGGTTGGGGAATGACGTGACAAGATCGTAATCTGGGTCTGATGCAGATCTGAAAAACAAAGATAAATCCTGTGAAACTGCATAAATGTAGCAAAAGAAATGAATCATATCAAATTACATAATGCAGTAGAAAATCATACCAATTTACATAAATGTAGTATATATGATGTAGTATACATATACACCCTTGGCTCCACTTTTCTTGTTTTCTAATATTAATGTTCAGATTTACATGATTCATTGGATAAAAAAAGTTTGATATGTCAGAAAGCTAGGGAAGCTTTCTGACATTCTTGGTGAAAGTACTAGCCCAGTACATGTTTTGTTTATACATCAAAGATTTTTATACTATTTTATACTATATTTCATTCACAGCACTGGCACATTGCAGGTTTGGAAATCTGCAGAGCCATACAGGCCATAAAAATTGAATTTTTTATTGAAATTTTTTCTTTAAAATCTTGACTGGCCTGAAGAAAACATTGTGATACTTGGAGAGGAATTTTCAGAATACTCAAGGCACAATCTACAATAAATCCAATCTAATTTTTCACTGGTGTCAAAATTGTACGGTTAAATTTACACTTTGATTTATAAACGCTCAGCATGACTTCGCAGTCATTTGCCAATGTTACATTTTATAGCACGAAAATGGGAAATCTTATGTGACCAGTTTTCCTTAAAACAGCAGAATCTTGAGTTTAGACTTGTAAGATACTGGTGCAGTGACTTCAAGTGTCTGCATTGAATAAAATATAGTCTTCCTTTTGAGATTCCCTTAANNACATGCATCATAAATTAAGGTTAGTTTCCTTTTCAAAATTTTACTAATAAGTTTTCCTACAAAAGTTTTCCTACAAAATACCTACAAAAATTCCTACAAAAATTTTCCTAAAAAAATATATTTTATAGACACAAGAATGTGTAGCTGTCCTTTTTGCTGTTTTGCTGCACCATGAAGCTGCCAGCAGCATCATTTTTGTTGTGCTGCTAATAATACGAATTTGTGGCCATTACTACATCCACTATTTTTCAATTTTTCAACCATATTCTGAATAGAATCTGAACTGCGCTAAGCCACCAAAAGTGAAGAATCGAGGCGTGACACGAAGGGCAACCATGTTACAATATCAAATCGCTGCTGAGAAAATTGTGGCACCTTGGATGTCAAGACTACTGCTAAACTTTTTCACTGAACAAATGTAAAGGACATTAATCTGTCCAACAGTTCTTCCCTGAGACGCACCTTCAAGAAATAAATGTAGTTATCCCAGACTACTATGTATAGTAAACTACCATAGTCATTCAGACCATGAATCTCTCACTACTGAGGGAACTATTCCTTGGATTGGACTGGTCTTACCTGCTCTTAGCCAACTGAGATTTCAGATCTCTTATCGTATCTTCGTAATTCATCTTGACTATGAACGTTCGGCTTCCGTTTTCTGATTTGACTCTCAGGGTTGTCACCCTCGACGGTCCGGCGACTGATTGTCGTGACTGAGATGATTGCGCCTCTTGATTTGATTCGACTTTCGACGCAGCCGGAGTCTCTATTACCGTCACAGGTGTTGGTGCTTCGTTATTCTACGACAAAATACAAAACTTGTGCTTACACTTGCACTTAGACTTGTGCTTAGACTTGTACTTAGACTTGAAAATTAGAAACACAACGTTTATGGCAGAGAGTGTTGTAGCTATGGGGTCAGGAGCGGTTGGCTTTAGCAATTCTCCACCCTAGTCAAACATTACAAAAGGGACAAAAATGCAAATACTGACCACGGCTAGAACACCACAATGACTACAATTGTCACAGTCCAATAAAAAATGCCCATGTGCTAGCATCTTTTGCCATAGTCCAAAAATTAGCCACTAACCTTGTTTTTTCTAACCAATCACCACTCTATTCTGTCTAGCTACAACCCTAAAGACAAAAAAGTGGGTATGAAGTAGGGGTAAAAGATGTAGGCATACTTAAATAGTTCACCACAAACGACAAGCAACTTTACTACAGAAGAGCGGACATGATGAAAGTGTCCCTCTAAAAAATATGTGACAAGCTCATTCTCAACTTGCATTCAGTGACAATTCCTCTAAAACATTCTACACATAGACCTCACAACATCAAAGGCAGTGTTGGGGACTGTCTGAGAAGAACAGTCACTGCATGGAATAATATTGTGAGAAAGACTGAAGACTGAGAGATTTGAAATCCCTTATGAAACTACTGCTAATAACAGTGTAAGGTGTTGGCAAGAGAGCCGAGGTTGACTTACGGTAAAGTTATTTTCAACACTTGATCTAACGTCAATTACTTTCCCGTTCTTCATGACCGACACTGGAAGCTTTCTTAGTAACTGGTCCACTGACATTTGATTACCTGGTAAAAGATGAGTGCAAAATGTTTCTGGTAAACATGACTGAAGCATGCTCAATGCATGCATCCTTGATGGTCGTATGGCAGCTGAAGCAATTATGAGTTACTTTAAAAGGATCAATAATGATGTACACATTAGGACATTTGAATGACATACATAACACTCATGTATGCAAAGCACTGCAACGATGTGCAAAGAAAAAGATCAGAACTTATGTGTAGCTATGCAACAGTCAAACAAGGATTAGGATGACCTAAAGGGAGGGGGGGTAAACTCAAGCCAAACTTTGTTCCACATGTACGGAAACAGTGAAACCCTCTTGCCAAATTACCAAGAGGCCTTGTGGTGAAGAGAATTTGTTTTCTAAACCAACACACCTCCTTCAAAAGGAATCAACATCATGATTGAAAGTAGCAGGATGGATGTTTAACATTAAAGGAAATAAGGGATTTAAAATGCACCAGCAGAGCATAACGAAGAAAACTCACAGTTTTTCATCATCGTTAAACCATTCAGTCTCACTGGTAAATATCTGCGAAAGTTTCATCTCAAAAGATTATGCATACAATGAGGGAGATGCATCAACTGAACTTTTTAAAATTTGAGTGAACAAACTATTCTTGAGCAACAAGTAACCGAATTTCTATCGGTGAGAAACTCGTTTCTTGAAAAGAAAGTTATTGTCCTTCCTTGTTTAGTATAATAATTCCTTCTCCTACCCTTTAAATACAATGTCATTACTATGAATAATAAAACATGTTGCATTCTACTACCTGGAGGCCTACTCGTCTGATGGAGGACCTTTCCACCCTTTTCTGACCCATCTGGATTGTCTGTATTTGTCATTTTATCCAGGTTGCTTGGCACAAGTTTAGAAGGAACTTGTTCACCACCTAACAATTGACCGACCCCTGGGAAATGTTCCCTCAGCCTTGGATCTTTAAATAATGTATCCCTCTGGTCATTCAACTGTTGAGTAAAAAAAATATCAATGTGATGAAATTCAAGTTATTGGTGATGGTCAGTAAAAATTGGAACATTCTGCTTATTGAACTACATCCAGGCCTGGGACCAAAGAAGGAGGGTATTTGTTCATCAGACCCCCATGCTCCTTAGCTCGTCCCCTTGCTGTAGAGACATAGCTGGCAAAAAAACTATGCTCTCCAATTTAACTTAAAGACCTTGGTTCTCCCCTTCTTGCCCATTTTGCTCTGCAAATCTGTTTACAGACTTGATTACATGTCTCAAATACAGCCAATGACAATCAAAGCAATCTTTGACTTAAATGACTTTGAATAAAATAACATAAAATGGTTTCACTGTTTTGGGACCAAATAACTGTATAACATTACTGTCGACCTGCTCAGTCAATTCAAACATAAACTAAGAGAATTTTCATTACAGTTCATAAATTTTGATGGGTTCGAGAATATGGAGAGCCAATGGCTAGACACTTTAAGGCACATACTGTCAGTGTATGTACATGGAAAGGATGTAATCATTTCTAGGCAACTGACAGTCAATTTATATCTGCATGCATACGGCTCCTGAAACTAGTGGTGGAACGATTATCGGCATCAGAATTAGGCCGGTTGTAGCAAAATTGGTTTACAATCAGAATCAGTAAAAATTGAGTGAAGGAACAGTTGTCAACTTGTTGCATCTATTATTTTGAAACTTTTGGAAGAAAGATTGCTACAACTTACGTTCTTAAGTTTGTTCTTGTTTTATGAAACCTAAAATAAAGACATTACTGTATGTCCACTTCTGAAAAAATGTATTTTCCTTAACTTATGGTGTCCTACCAGGTTTGCAGATTTTTAATCCCCATTGTTTACCTTCCTGTACATTATTGCCAACTTTGAATGAGAAATGAATTTTTTTGTCTTTACCAAGTTATAGGAATGGGCTCAAGTTTTAAAAATTAATAATTGTCAAAATGTACTTTCAATTATACCATCATCGTTTGAGCATTGCCGGATACTCACCTCGATTGGTACTCCATCTGGGTATTTGTTTTGTAACTCTGATGGGAAATAGCCATCCATAAGGTCTTGAATACATTGCTGAAATTAAATCAAAATGATTCACCACAGTTTAATGAGGTGCCTAAGCAACAGTTCGTGCACAGGTGACTGGCATCAGAGGAAGATTCAGTTGGGTGGTAACAGGTGTGACTGAAGACAGTACTCATAAGATTGGATTTTATAGGGACAGTTCTCTCTTTACACACTCATGTATTCAACTCTTGCATTTTGGTGGCACTCAGCCTCAACAAAACCAGCCCTTCAACAGGCTGAATTGTCATGGTCACTTTAGTAAAACTGACTAAAAGGTTGGGTTAGGGCTTGCTAGAATATATAACTTCTGTTACGATTAAAGTTGCAAAGAGATTGACACAAAAAAATAATGCTATCGGAATCAGCCAGTGAACTATCAAGATACAGGGGAATAATGGGGTGCATTGATAAAACAGGATGTTGTGCTGAGTGGAAGTCTTCCAAAATCTGCCTAACTTTTTAATGTGCCTGATTTGTGGAGAGATGCATTAAATGCAGAATTTCCTATAATGCTGAAGTAAATAAGTTCTTGACTTCTGGCAAAGAAATACTAAATTCAAGTACTGTTGAGTCAAAGGTCAAGTGCCACCAATTCAATAACAATGGGGTACTGTACATTGATTTAATGACACATTGTGCTTTAAAAAACGTCATGTGATGGCCAGACATGCCAAATTAATGAAAGTTTGCTGGTTTACTGACTGATTCACATTGCAGGAGAGAAACAACCAACACATATAACACATCAAGGACTACATTGCAAACTACAACTCTGTCTTGTATTTTTTTCCAGTCGTACAATAGCTGAATACTGGAGATTCAAAGTGTGCTACAAAGTCCACCAAAAAGTGAGTACTCTTGTGAATTTACACAAGAAGGCCGTAAGGTCCTCACTAAACATTTTCAATGATCTCCGGGGAACAACATCTCAAAGCAGTTTTTAAACTTGTGATAAATCATTGGTAATGCACTTTGTAGCAGTCAAGGAAGGAAGGAAGGAACTCTTTTGACTTTCTTGTCTCTGCAAGTATCTAAAACACTGTGATTGAACTTTCCAAATGTCAGATTGCATTCTTACGTGTGCTATGAGCATACGGCAGTGAACCTTAAATGCACATAGCCTATATTGTGTGAGAACATCTCACAGTATATTAAATAGTTTGCCTACACAGATACAATCAGAAAACAATTCAAGTTTCATACTTTTATGGACACACAGCAGTTGCTAATGATTCTGATGATGCAATGGCAGATAAAGTGCTTTATGACATTCCACATAACCAAAGCAGTACAGTACAGCAAATTCTTATCAAATTATTAAATTCTGAAAATAACTTATCCAGAAGGACACTCACCTGAGTCTCTGGCTCCTCAAATGATCGAAATGGTCCATTGAACATGTAAATACCGTTGGCAAAGATCGTCAACGGTATTGATTCCTTCGTCGTCAACTTGGCCCCTTTAATAGTGTGTTGCACCCTCTTCTCTCCTTCTCCCCCGAGAATGTTCAGCTCTCTGACGTTTTTCACGATTTTATCAAAATCGACTCCAAAGCTTGCATCTTGAGCGACAGATGCACCTGTGACATTTCGATACAAGAAAGGTGAGATTGAAGCCTATGAGGTCATTTAATATAGTTGAGATGAAAAATACTGAAAGTACTTATACATGCATCTTAAGTGCATATTCTGTCTTTGTTTGGGGTGATAGCGGTCCTTACATGTGCACGTTGCAGTAATACTACCACTACATATTACACTTTGAATAACATACCAGGCCTCCAAACACAGTCTCCCTGTGCAGGAAGCTCTTCATATACACTGTCCTCCTCAGAATTGGAAGAACCAACAAAGACCATCCCATAGTCGGCAAGGAAATCCTGTAAAAGATGAAGACAAAGGTTATGAAAAACATGGCTGCAGTTACATCAGAGGTATAGTAGTGAATATGCCATCAGTAGTTATGCAGTAAAACCTGTTCGCAAAAAAGAGAAAAAATGGAACCTTTAAACACATTGAAGATTCAAAAGTTTCCTAATGTGATTAGAGTTATTCCCCTTTATCTGCATTCATAGCTTAAAGGGGAATTCCAGGGAATGAACAGATCTTCTGACTTTCTTAGGGGTTAGGCCACTATGATGTAATTGACCGTGATCTCTGTGGCTTGTGACGTAGTCGACGACCAGCTCTAATTCACGACAACCAACCTGATTCTCCTACATCATTAGTAATTAGATGGCTTACTCCCTTGACTCTGAAAAGGTTTACTTTGTACTTCATAAAGATTACCTTTTCCTTATCTTCAAGGTATTGTTTGCACTGCCTTAAGCTGCTAAATGTGGTCTTTGGAGGAAAAATTCTTCTTCTTCTTACGCTTTTTACCTTGATCTTATCGATTACTAATTTTATCTTGTAATAGCCACATTGAGTAAGCAGTATATCTACTTACTAATTATGTAGCTTAATCATGTTGGTCATCGCTGATCATCGACTATGTCACAAGCCACAGAGATCATGATCAATTACATCACAATGGCTATGCTCTTCATTTACATGCATAGTGTTACAAACTCAGTTGTGTGGGAAATTTGAACACATCATGTTGCCCATGACAAGTTCATTTCAAAATGTCAAGAATATGAATGAAAATGGTTTAAATTTGAAATGGCTTAAATAAGTAGGAAGACATGTTCCTTGACTGGAATTCCCCTTTAACATGACTATGATGTATTATGAATGTACTGAAGGCCATAAGCCTCCCCTTCCTGTATCTTAGAAACAGCAACATAAGTGAATTTACAAAGATCACCAGGTTGTACCTTGCCCATTTTCTGTGATGGCAAATTACCCATCCCAAATACAGGGGAGCAGAGTGATTGCAGTGTCGCTGCCTTGCAGCAAAACAGTTGTGCTAAAGAAGGTACCGGTACGGTACGTAATTTTAGAAAATCTGTCATTTTCATGTGTTTATGAGAAAAAATTTCTCATGGGCGGTACTGTGCCATCAAACCCTGAGTGGTGGGCTGCTATTTCGGGTAGTGCATGGTATCGCCCACTGCAGCTACAGTACGACCCTGCAGATCACTGTAATGGAGTTCATTACCATAGATCTAGCCTCACGTGCCATCACTGGCTGTTTTGAGGAGACCATCAATGTTTTATATGAACAAGTCTTGCTTTCAGCTGCTTTTTATTTAAGACTATAGGTCCTATTTAGTATATGTCTCTAGAACAGTTTGTCAGTATCATATATCATTCTATGGGTTACTACATCAATCAAACGATTAGTCCGACAGTTTTTTGTTTGTTTATCTTTCTGTCACTATCGTAGGAATTGTCCGATCATGTGGACTCTCCCTCATCCTTAAATTTTAATTATTTACTGTAGTGTATACTGTACCTCCATTTCTTTTATTTGGTTCTGTAGTTCAGCACACTGCTTTTCTAAGTTTTTGAGCTTCTCGGAATTGCCTTGGTCACCTGCAAAGTAGTTACATGCGACAAAAAAAATAGCAGCAGAAACAAAGGTATTGCCTTGTACTTAAAGGCAATATGCATGATATATTTATTGTAGTCACAGAAATTCAAGTGAAATGCCTTTCAAAAGGCATTCTCTTGACAAGCTTCTCTTACAGTTTACATGGTTTTCACAAGTTGACCCCGGCTGACCCCCGAATAACTGTATGAGCAAGCAGTAGACTACTTTTGCTCAGCAAAGCACAGCTACATACCCCATATCAGATCTCTTAAGTTTCCCTTCTTGAAATATCCTGTGCATAATATTGTAAAATTTGACCCTGAGTGACCTTTGACCTCTACCAAAAACAATAGTCTTTGTGAACTCAATATGGAACAGTTATATACATGTCAAATAGGATATCTGTCAAAGCTTCCATTCTTGAGATATGTTGGTTACACTATTTGATCCCTACTGATTCCAAATGACAGTTAAAGGAATTCTCCACCGTCGCTTCTCATGTCTCTTAAAAAGATGCAAACGTTATTATAAGTCATCGTTCTCATTTTCA
>VJOZ01153157.1:0-10441 GCA_009801055.1 Stichopus horrens | reverse complement strand
ATCAGCAGTAATATGAACTACCAATATCTATAAAAACAGTTGTATCAGCAGTAATTTATCTGTAAAAACATTTGCATCATGGCTTCATGCCTTGCCGGTGCATAAAGAGAAGACATAAATCTCAATACGTACAGTAGAGTTCAGCTCCAAGTGCAACTCCCAAAGTCTACGCACAGAGGGAAGCAGAGACTCATTGGAACAAATACAACAAAGCCGAACCACAGAAACAAAAAAAGCCACGTAGACGCTGCACATACAGTGCATATATTCTTCAATGTTCCTCTACTCAGATAAGTCACTATGTGTTTGCACAATAGGCGGTAAATCCTCTTTTCCAGTCATTTTGAAAGGAGGTGAAATAATTCACAAGTGCTGTTTCATTGAATTAATTGATGTTAAACCAGCCAAAGTTGTGTTTTGGTACAAACAATGATCAAGAGAATACCACTGTTGGTAACATCCACGAGTGTGAAGGTATGCGAGACCAAAAGTTTTTTAATGTACAACAATACTATGAAGGTTGCTGCAGGATTTTTCCACGGTGGCAACATTTGAACTTCAAACACAAGACATAATTGAGAAACAGCCGTGACAATACAGGGTTCCTCTGGCATCCTAACAAATAGGTCTTTTGTCGAAAATCGCATTTAACAATTCTCAGTGATTACATATTTCAATAGAATATAGATGTATGCATTTAGTGTGGAATGATAAATATTCAAGCTTTCTTGCAAAAAAAAAAATGCGAATTTTCACTCTCAATTAAGAAACATACAACAGTGTTTCTGAAACACCCAACAAAGAGACATAAAAAGAAAGAAAAGATTCTGTACAACCTCCTAAAGGTTTGCAATCATATCCTAACAAAGTTACATCTATTGCAAACAGACTAACCAATTCGCCTAATGAGCACAAATGTTATCTCCCGTGAAAAAGAACAGCAGACTATTTGTAAATTACAGATCATGTTTTATTGTATATCAATCCCACAAGCTGGGGATGTTTTACATTTGAGCAAATCTGGAGGATGGCTTTGCAACAGCATTGGTTTCAAGCCTTCATTTCTACACATACATAAGCACAGTCAACGACAAAGATCATGGTGAGTACTCTGTTGATTCAAACACTATGTGGCCGTGACAGACTCGCCGTCTGCTAGGTGGGATAAACTTGCCTAACATTCATCTTCCAACATAGTAAGTTTCAGTTTTGATATATTGACTGCTAAGTTACTTCCACAGGAAAGGTAAAACAGTTGGTACAGCATGTACACTTCTTTATTTTGTTTCTTTTGTATAAGCATACATATTATTTCCAAATCTTCCAGCAAAGTTGGTAAATCCCATGAATTTCTATAGAAAAGGTCAGCTTCTGTGTTTCATGTGATTGTGGAAATAGGTGGCTCTACATTGACTACAAGTCTAAAATGTTATGCAAACTCGAACGGCTCGTAATTTTGAGAATCGCACTTCTTTGCCAAGCCAAATTTACGATTTTGATAGATTTTTGTTAACTGAAGTCTGTGACCATTATACTGTGTGCAACCCAGGCTTCAATGGAAGTAGCACTGAAGCAGAATATTAGAATGAGATCGTTTGAATAGTAACTTTGATTTTCTTTTGCAAGACACTATTAGAGTTCAAAATTTAGGAATGTGATACACAAACATACATTAACATGGCAGCTGTTGCCAGTTTTGACGGAATATCTAGAAAATTTTGTCCACAATTTCAACTCCCTTTAAGTAGCAAAGTGTTGTTCCTCTTACAATGAAGCTTTCCCACAATTTTGGGAAAAAAATATAAATCATAAAGGAATGTACAGTTTTTTCTGTCAAGTCTGTCTCCAGCATTGTGTCACTACTTTTAGTGAAACAGTGTCTGAAGCTTTTTTGCGTACATTCACATGCAGTATAAGGTCTGCTGAGCCACTACCAAACATTTTAGGTTATCATTCTTATGAGCTAAAATGCATATGAAGTCGTAGCTACCAAACCTCTGTGAGAGAAAAATTCGGAGAGCCACGTGCTTTCGCTGTTTGTGCCTGTTATTAGATCGTCAACACAGATCAATACAAAACATTGACATGACATACAAATAAAAGGTAAAGTTGTCAAACTGTTGTTTCTCTTCAAGAACATTTAGCGCACGGTGAAATATTTGTACACTGTAATGATTATGGAAATGACATAGTGACAATGAATAGCATGATAATGGATGGTAAATATCTTTCTCTTTACTTCTACCAGTATCAATCTATTTTTCCTTCTTAAAAAACAATTAAAAGTAAGATTATTGTCTTTGACCACAGTCCAGCACAGTAACAATGACCTTCATCTTTAAGCGGAACATGAATAAAAGCAGGACATAACAGGGATAGTCTGGGACTTATTTTCAGAGCTTGATAAGCCGTTCTATTCAGTGCAGGAGCTCAATTGTGCTAGAGGTGCTCATCAAAGGCTCAGACAGATGAAGGAGTGATGGTCAGTTACACTTCATCAGTCTTTGGGAGTTTTCACCAAATGTTGCATGATGTGTGTTATTCAGAATATTAACGGCTTTGACAGCAAGTTGGCTTTAATACCGCTGCATACATGGAAGTCAACATTGAAAACAAAACCCCTTAACTGCAGAACAATTTAGTCATCAAACTCATGTGGTAATCTTTCTCTACAAAGTCTATCGACAAATTAATGTGTCATATTTCACCGTAAATTTTCCTTACTATATTTGTTGAATTTTTTATTGCAGCACCTTTTTGCATAGATCCCAGTAATAGAAACATACACATATAGCTGGATCAATTAGAAGGAAAAAGTCATCTCACCAACACAGGCAGTGTCCATAAAAGAAGAAAGACAGAAAAAAACAAAAATCCATGTTAGAGCTAAGATGTTATTCAAAGCTAATAAATTACATCCATGATTGCAAGACACACCCACTGCAGTTTGTCTGTCTTGATTGCTGGAATACCTTACAATCTCATCCTGGTGTGTTAAAAAAAAAACATTTCCAGTAGTTGAAAGAATAAAATACCACCTGTATTTGCCAACATCCAACCAGCCCTATTGTCAGAATTTAACCAATGCACTGATTTCCCTACCAACACTCCTCCTCTCAAACCTGTGAAACTCCCTTGTGTCCATAGTAAGAACTGGCTGCAACTACTGTATGTGAAAATATTTTTATGTGGAAATGCAAAAGGCCCTCATCGCTAGGAATGAAAAGTACCTTCCTTTAAATGGACACTTGTCTTTGAGAAGAACAGTTTAATGTACTTGGAGATAAATTACTTATGTTTCCAAGGAAACGCACGTTGGATATCAAATTACCGAAAATATCTCTTCAATACATTAAAAGTATTTCAATAATGTCTCAATCATTTTTGCGGTTGCATAAACATCTTGTACCATACCGTGACAAGTTTTATGCAACTTTCTCTAACTAGTTTATTCACCAGAAATTGTTCTTTCTCACTAGTATTGCAAGCACACAGAAGTGCCTGAAAAGAAAGGTGAAGGCTTAGTGTAGGCTTGGCATAGTCTGTGGTACTAGAAGTACCACACAAAGTGAACAAGGTTTACTTTTTTTTCCTGTTCAGCTTATCATCGGTAAGAAAAAAACTTCAGGACCAACGAAAGTAACACAAAATAACTGACAAATGGCTATGGTCAGGGATTATACATGTTTCAACCTTCCTATAGTATGCTCAAATAATCTGTACTGAGAGTAAACCATGTGTCACAGTGGTCTCCCTGTGCCTGTGTTGCCAGTGCATAGTACAACAAACACAAGAATGGAGAGGAAAGTGTAAACACGCAGAGGAAAGTTGAAACACGTTGAACATGGCCACAAAGAGAGTTGCACATAAGCTGTACTATATCGAGGACATCATAAAATTGCACGTAGCTGTTCATTAATGGTAATACAAGAGTGATATTTTCAAGTACATTTATCTCATAAAAGATACTTGATGTAAAATCAACCAGTTCAAACATTTCCTTCTATAATGTGCTTTTATTTCTTCTAACTGCAAAACCAGAAACAGCTGCAAGGAAGTGCAGTCTTAAATGTCAGCAGCATTTGGCTGCCTTGAAGTTAATAAACCTTTCAACCTTGAGTACTTTCCAAAATGATAAAGTGCAAAGAAAACATTGTACATCGATTTGACAGGGCAATCTGTTCATTTTTAACAAGCAGGTTAATGAATAACACAGCATGACAACCCTAAAACTTTGTCACTTTGTGACAAACACTTGCCTGGCAAAGATGATCTTGCTCATAATATCTGGTCACTATTAAACAAAGTGCGTATCTGGACATTGATTGCCATCAACAACTTCTCCAGTTAACATCCCCACTGCAACTGATGTACTTGATTGCACTGAATGACAATCAAAACAGTCAATTCTATTTTCAACAAGAGCTTTAAAATCCTTTTCAACTGTTTATTATTTTCCTTGAATTATCACTTCCAACATCACTGATGATACTTGGAAAATGCTTGTAAGTCTGACGAAGGGGTAAATTTTACATGTGTTTCTAAGAACACTTTTGCTCATTGACTTCTTACTTACTGATATTTGCTCATTGAAATCTTCAAAATTTGCTAACAAGAAAGTTTGCAAATCTAGTCACCATAGAAAGGTTGGGTTAATATCAACCTTGGACTAATTAAGGTTGAGAACACAAAACACGCAGTTGCAGTTTTTACTCTGGTAGCTGGAACTGAACATTGTTAGTTAACTTCATAGGTTTGTATTCATAAACATTTCTCACCTTCTCAACCCCCCCCCACCCCCTCNNCGAACGAAAGCCCCCCTCACCCCCTCAGACTGATGTTTTCCAGATTGGAAACTTGAGTGAAGTTGTACTTCTCACTGAGACATCAGAGAGAGACAGCTGCTGGATGAGTTGAAATTCACAGATGGAATAAATTTACTACCAAACTGAAAATGAAAGTGACAGTGCCCTATATATAGCAATCAAAGTGGGAAGTCAAATACCAACCTGGGGTGAGTAGTATGACTCTTGTTTGTCTGGCACCTCACTCCAAAATAAAATGCTTCCCGTCCTGCCACTAAACACCACTAGTTTAGCAATAGCCCTAACCGCCTCATCTGAAAGATAACCAACCAGAAAAACAGCCGATCAAGAAAAATTAGATCTTTACCCACTGCTGTGCAGTTCTTTGCAAAAACTGGTATTTCATTGGTTTAACTGAAACATATGTAACTAATTTCATTCCCAACAACTATGACATCTCAATATTTATCCTTATCGTTGTCATTCAATGTTACGTTGTGACATCCTTTATTCCTCACAGAGTAGCCTTCTTCTCTATGAGTTTGCATGAATCCTGAAGACTACTTCCAGAATCTACGAAAACATTGACAACATTTAACTTACAGTACCTAATCACCTTCTAAGACTAAAACACAATCGCCGTGGATGGTACATACAACCAGAGTGGATGAATACATTGTGATTTTGATGGTTTATCAGGTCGTCTGATTTAAAGCGAAGAGCAGCACCACATACAAATCACAGTAATCAATATGCAAAGCAAAAGGCGCAGTGGTAGTACACAGTATTAAAGACAATGACACTATACAGAACAACTATGAGGTATGTCTATACATCCTTCTTGAAGTATTTACAGTTTTCCCATAATAGATGTCATTCTCTTCTGGGGGCATTATATTTACAGAGTTGCTTTTTACCTTGAACCCAGTTGACCTCAAATGAAATATACTGGTATCCAAAACAATGTTTCATATACTTAACGCAGTATACCTTCATACTATGTGTTTACTCATTCCAAGTATCATTAACATTTTTTGATATTGACAGCTTCAGACCTCAAATGACCTTTAATCTCCATCACCACAACATGGCTTGAAGTAAGCTGGAAAAAGGGCAGAGCCAAATGAAGAAAATGGCAATAGGTCTTTGTTATTTTATAGAACAGTTAATGAGGGACACCACGGCCAGTAGTAAGTGGTGTCACTAACTTCAAGCCCTGCCACTAACAGGCTTCTAATACTCATTGTAACATACACATGCATACTGATATCAGTACAGTATCCTTTCTTGAGACACTGATTTTACCAGGTTTTTGTAACATTACCTGTGGTGACCACAAATGACCTTTGACCTCCACCAAAATCAATAGACGTCTTACAATTTTTGTGGTTTCCATTAGAGTTTTCCATTAGATGTTTCCATTCTCGAGATGTTTTATTTTAAAGTGTTTTTTATTCATTTGACCCTTGTTAACCACAAATGACCTATTTGTCATAATTACCAAAATTAATAGAGTTCTTGTACATATTGCAGTATACCTGCATGTACCAACTATGAGAATAGTCTGTTTCTATTCTTGAGATATTGTGTTTGCAATCTGTTTTGTAATTTGATTCCTGAATCCCTAAACTGACCTGTCATCACTTTCAATACCCATACGGTTCCTTCATCTGTTGTTTCGCCCACACACCAAATAATGAGTTTAGGATAACTTTCCATTCTTGAGAGATATCCTGTTCACAGCAAACATCAGAAATATATACACACACTCACATATTGATGAACATACCAACATCACTTCAAAGGTTACAACTATCATTGAAACCAGAAATGTTACGCATGACTGCAACCAGATCACCCATATTTTTCACAACTACAAAAGCATTCCTTCAACACTGTCACTTAAAGAAAGCAAGCACACAGAGAGAATTGTTTTTACTTTTGCTTAGATCAAATGCAGCAACACTGTTCATTGCTCCATTTCATTTGAACTTCTGTACCTAATTTGGCCTATCAAGTTCAATCAAAGCAATACATCAAGTATTCTTCCTACATCAGTGACTCAGGCTGGGTTACCTTTACAAACGTTTATGCAACAACATGCCAATATACAGTATGCTTCAAGTTCAACAATTACTTCAGCTGCAGTAAATACTGCATCACTTTATAAACAAATGTGTCTACCATATACTGCCATAGTAACTTATAAAGCTGTACCATACCCAATATTGTCCAAACACTCAAGTGTTTACTGTTACCATAATTATGCTTTAACTAGGGACAATTCATAAGGTAGCCTATTGCAGCAGCCAATTTTCGNNTGGTATACCTGGCCATCTTGTCATGTTCTATCATGTAGAAAAAGGTCTTCTTGAAACATGATTTTACCATATTTATGGAAATTCTGTGAGGACTAGGTGCTTGCAGGAGTCTTTACTGCCATGATAATGCAGTGTCTCACAAATCTAAAACAAGGGGTATTTGTTGCCACTGTTAATGTAGCTATGATATGAATTGGGCCAATTGATGTAAATAATTTTGATGTATTATATCATCATACTATCCAATGCAGGCCCATGTAAATTACTGTTACTATACCTCTAGCTCTGACTGGGTCACCACCATGAATATTAATGATGTCCGGTACATTGTCACCATCAACGTCTTCGATGTACTGTGGTGTATAGAGATTGCTGACATACTCCCTGACTAATTCATTGTCTTCAAACGTCCACATCTGTTTCCCTGATGCTCCATTGACCAACTCAAATTGCTGTTTATGAAAAAAAAATATGCATGGTGAACATTAAATTACAGATACAGTGAGCATGGATAAACAGCAAATAAGAGCCAAACAAAACACCATATTGTGGTTGTAACAGGTAAACTGAAGATACAGAATTCAGAAAACTGTTGTACAGAAATCATTCCTCCAGTGTACTTATGTTTAAGTGATTGCTGTTGTCCTTATTCTGCATCTTTGAAGCAAGAACACATAAAAATGGCTGGAAGGAAGTTTCCATCACTCAATCTGAAGTTTGAGCTCACATGGAATCTGTCAATTCTGGTGAGTTAATTTCCTCAGTGCACCCACTTCTACAGTAATGTGTCTCTACATAATAAAATGGTGTAAGTATCCCTTCTACATTACCTCTTCCAGGATAGGCATGGCTAGTTTAACCCAGAGAAGTAACAGATACTGTAAGCTAGAATCAGAATAGACATAATGAGTGTACTGTGCAACTACAAACAAAATGAGTACATCAATTAATGGGCGATCTTTTCTTTCACTCCACAGCTGCAGCTGAAATGCTTTCTTTGAAAAGCAAAGAAGACAGGAGTATACCTTTGCTGTTGTACCCACAGCATTGGTAGAGACAGACAATGGCTTTGATTGTTAGACTGCTTCAAACTGTTATATACTCTCATACACTAATCAAAAAGTTGACATAATACGTCACCTTGCTCAAACAACTTCCCCTCTTTATGAACACCATTTTATAGGTATATTTTGTACCTTTGTAATCTGTTTCCTGGCTACACTTTTCACTGTGCACAGTGAAAATTACACTAATATCTTATCTAGGAAGCACAGTATTTTCTTCCACAATCAGAGATTGGGCTTAGGGGTGAGGTGGTTGTTAAGTTTCAGTTGGGGATCCTGAGTCACGTCCCCTACCTCATACTGTTTCTACCACCGTCATCAACTTTGCTGCACCCAACAACTTTTATAGACTGTTATTCCTTTATGTCAACATTAATGTATATTTGTATTGTGCAGTGTTCAGTGACTGACAAGCACCAACATGATATGCCTACCAACATGATTTATTTGACAGACAAGGAACCACAACACATTGATGTGTATAAGCATTTAGCTACATTGACCAATCAGTTGCTTCTTATGCAAGATTTGTCAAAGAATAAATTGATTTACAGTTTGCTTGTACTGTGATAATTTTTTATGTTTTCACATTCACATTTTTTTACCCCGATCAAGTTTTTCCCACCCCAAAAGCAAATTTTATTGTCCTTTGACATTTACCACACAGAGGTTCAAGCACTCAATGTGGTTCATTACTACAGCATACATGAGATCCTGCTAAAGGCCTTTCACACGGTAAAATAACATACAATAAGATACAAATGTCGCACGTGCAGCAATGTTTTTGCTTTCACACTACAGGCAACTTTTTCTTTATTTGTGGTTTTGTTAATGTCCTGTTCATCATGTGATTTACAGAGGGCAATGATTGGTCACCAAAAAAATTTTGCCAAGATATGAGATAAAAGCTGAAATTTTTTCAACTCCATCTTATTGTGTCACGTGGTGTAGTATCGTAGCTCAATGTAGCTTGTAGCTGCAATAATGCAAAATGTCAAGGGGTCAACTCTTCCTACATTTTCAAGCAAGTCACTGTTCACCTTTACCACTTGAAATTTGCACGTAACATTTCATGCTTTATTTTAACACTGATATACAGAAATAGATCAGAAACTGTAGAGAACTGACAGAAAATGAAATCTGTTTGTGCCAAGCAAACAGCTGCTCTGTGCCTTACATGGATGGTTGATCAACCAGTTCTCCTTAACAGACATTCACGTATGCTGCACAAGAAAACCACTAAAAAGATGTAAGAGTAACGTAGAGACTCTCACACTTGAGCGACTGAACAGATCTTTGTATAAAACAAACTGAACATCAAAATGTGTTTCTGAAATACAGTAGGTCTGGATGTGAATCACAGGATGGAATCCGCTCCTTGATAACTGCAAATAAAGTTTACTGCAGCACCCAGTGTGCAGCATATCCTATGTGCCTAGTCTACAACTGTGAAGTAAGCAATAATACCAAAACAACTGAAGAAATTTCAGAATGACCACAACTGTAGGCCAGTTCTCCGGGTATACAATGGATTCAACAGCAAGAGTCTTTCAGCAGTGGTGTACCTAGGATTGTTCGCAGGGGATCAAGTGGCTGCTGGATATGCATCTCAAGGGCCCTGGTACATGAATGAGGCTTCAAAGGGTGTGATATACAGCTATATGATACAGAAATTCAGCCTGCCTTTTGATACTGTTGAGGCACAAACTTGGTGCTGTTACGATTACACATTTAAATGAACGGTCATTTTAATCTTTCATGACATTCTGTTTCCTCCTCTCATCTCACATCCCCCGCGTCAAAACAATCGTAGCACGTTTGGGGGTCTATACAAGACCTCTTGACACTTACGCCAGCTCTACCAGCACCTAGACAATCTTTAACTCCATCTTTGTCAATATCCTCTTCGCAGTTGACGGCAAATATTTCTGAATTTGCATAGTGTCTCCAGATTTCATCCCCGGTTATCCCATCCAACGCCAATAGTCCACCAAAGCAGGGCCGTTGGTTATCATAGTATAGCTGGCATAGCAGGTATTCATCACCAAATAAGCCATACGCCACTGAAAAAAGTCAGATGTGAACACATGTTGAGAGGGCATCTTCATAACTTCCTCCAACCAGAAAGCCAAAAGGCTTTGTGATTCCTTGCTGCATGGTTATATTATAACAAACATGAATTATCCACATGACAAGTATAAGATCAAATGCAGTTACTTTTCTTGATACACCACAAGCCTTTAACCCAAAA
>VJOZ01152446.1:1743-12405 GCA_009801055.1 Stichopus horrens | reverse complement strand
TACAATTAGTAGTAGTATAATTAGTAGTTGTGTAATTAGTAGTAGTAAGTGTGAAAATGTTACTGCAATATCCAATATTTTTTTTTCAAATTTTTCTTGTAATGCACAGTTTTTATCCTGGTACATCAATCATGAATAGCTATTCTTGTTGATATTGATCCACATGCACATACCTGTGAGGTTGTTTTTAGTAGGATACACATAACTGCATATCAACCAATAAAATGGTGTGGATAGCCTGATGTTTTGCTCCTTGCAGGATTGTCATATTGTTCATTACCGTAGCCATGTCCTTGAAAAACCCATCGCATGACACAGTATAATAACTACAGAGTATCGCTCCTCGTTTCATATCTCACACAATTTCACAGACACAGAAAGATGGATACAACCCACTTTAATACATCTGTGTGTACTTACATGTATAAAATATATTGTCATTGTCATTTTAATGTAGATTTAGTTCCTACAGATTGTACAATGATTAGTCCTTGCTTCCATAGCCTTATTCTTTGATTCAAGGCTCTCCTTGTTTTTTATATTTTCAATATGTGTATGTGCAAGTACAATATAAAGAGTTGATGGCCCATTTAACATTGAAGTAATTGTCAAATATTGTCAATTTTATAGTAAATTGTCCATAGAATTCAGTAATTGCCATAATAAAATGTCACGGTTGCCATGGTCACAAGACTCATTGTTAGAGCTTAGTCAGGTCATTAAGCATACAGTAAAAGTCTTCTTTCGTTGCATGGTCACATTGAAAATATTTCAGTACACGGTAGCAACTGCCACATCATATCTTTTACTGTGGGTGATTTTAAGACATTGCTTATAATGGAGTTGCATGCAAATCCTAAACTTCTTAGTTTGATTCATTTATTTGCACATGTACTGTAGCATTATTACCCATAATCACATGTACACATGACAGTACCTTGTAGTTTTAATAGTAGATCTTCATAATCCCACTGTACGTACTCTTTTTAAGTTAGTATTATTCATATGTCATGAATATTCATTGTCATGTTAAAACCACTTTTACAGTAGTATCGATAGATCAAGATGGAATTAGTCAAGTTAATATGGGTTTCATGTACAAACATCATACTTTACACAGTGAAATTATCAGTTCCACTGGCGAACAGTAGCCAGGATAGGAGCACAGCTTCATGTGGTAGACCTCCTTTTGTGCAACCATGGATTGTTTGCATTTACTGTCCAAAGGTCATGTCAGAATGAAGATAATATTGTGTTACTCATTCACTTTCAAAATATTAGTCAGTGTTTCTTTTTAATGGTTTTGTCAGCAGATTCCCTAATCGCAATTGATAATTTGCAACAGAAATTACTTTTTATTTTTAAATTGGGCAAATGATAAAAGTTATGAATCAATTCTTTCTTCCACATGATATGCAGTGCTATTCCTCATGCATGTGTTTGTTGTTGCAGTAATAAATTGGCAACCAAATTCAATACCACCACAGTTGTGGTCAAAATTCTTTTTTATGCAGATATTTATTCTGATCTAGCAAGACAAGCAAATGGTCAGATACAAAGAGATTAGTGAGGAGTTCCCAATCTGTGGTTAATGCATGCAGACTGCAAGTCTACAGCAAAAGAGCCAATAACAGTGGATAAAAAAAAGTGTCAAAAGACTGAACAATGTCAGCCTTTCTTCTGCATCGTGTAAAACGTTAAGCAGTGCAACTCTTTTCCTTTTCTGATGCTTAAGTTGTTAATATTCTGATTTTTTTAATTCTAGTAAGCCAATAGTTCCTCACTTTGTTCTTCTTGAGGCAGAGAAGGGGGAGGGGGTAGGGCTGATTGAAATGAGAAGTACAACATCATGGAAAAAGAGGTGATTGTATACTGGATATTATGAATATGGTATTTGAGAAAGATGTCAAGTGTCCATCCAAACAGTACAAGATATTTTGACACCAATGTCAATCCATTTGAGAGCTCTAGATAAAACTATCACTTTGTAACATCCATCCCTCTGTTGAATCTGACAGCATATCTGAAATGAAAACAATTAAAAAGCAAACAAACACAGATTTGTGCAATTCCGTGCTTTTGTTTAATCCCTCCAGATTGGTTTGCTGTCAAGGTGGGTTGTTGATGTAGTCTACAAGTTTTACACAACATGCTCACTGTTCACTACATGTTACTACCTATGCAGTCTGTTAGCAAAAGAGCCCCATCTGCCCTTTGCCCGAAGCAACAATGCGATTACACTAGTGTCAGACACTCCATGACCATATAAATTCTCAAGAACTTTCATAATTTTTGTAGCATGACCTTCTTAACTTTTTTTTTCTACTCTCTTTCAACAGAATACTGAAGTTCATAGACCTGCTATTGTCACCCCAACCAAGTCTAAGAGGCCCAGCGAGACGCTGAATGAATTTGAAGTGCAGAAAGCTTTACAGGAACTCGAGTTTGACTTAGATATGAGTAACAAGGTAATGGAGCCACATCAACAACAGCCGTACAAGCCTCAAAATTCAGCACCAGAATCCCTGGCAAATCTGTTTGTCCCCCCATCCCCAAAAGAGTCAAAGAATTCTGCCTCTCCCCCCTCTAACAGGTCCTCCCTCTCTGCCATCCCAAAGGTAGGACAGAGCCCTCGCACATCTACCTGCAGCTCCAATTCAAAGATGAGCCCTTGTTCTTCTGTGTCATCTGCAACCAGTGTCCACCTCTTGCAGTCAAAGCAGGCGCAGTTAAATTCTCCACCTCCTACATCCAGCCAACCTGTACCTAATACCCCTAGCAGTGGCCACCTTCCAGGAAATCTGACACTCCAGCTGACCCAAAGTTCAATGGCATCCCCACCCACCAGCCCAAGGGAACGATCTCCAAGGGCCTCACCAACCCTAAAGTCACCATCAGGCACTAATAGACCCAAGAGGCCAATTCCTGTTCAACCCCCGACTGTTCCTGCCTCCTTCAGGAATTCTCAAAGCCCTGTTGAGGCACCATCTAGCCCTGTGCTACATGTCGACCAAAGTAATCAGCAGTACTACCTGGTAAACCCAATGCCCCAGAAAAAGATTCCGTCTCCATTGGCATCCCCAGTTTTAAGCAACCAAGGGAACACTTTCCCGAATTCTCCTCTAACTCCTAACCAGAAGCGTAATTCTATGGGCAGTCCCACCCGGCAAACTCCACCACCCCCACCTGTTCGAAGTCCCACTACGAAACTTGTGAACAGGCTGTCAGGCTCAGAAGAGCAGTTTGTATACGGGAACCTGGGAGGGAAGCCAGAGCAAATAAAAAGAGTGCAATTCAGGGACAGCTGTGAGGAGATACCCAAAGGCTCGTATGATTATGATTCAGAAGGCTCATCTCTGTCTTCATCCTCCCCAAACACTTGCAACACATCTTATGGACGACCAAACTTTGAGCAGTTGCAGGCAGAACAAAGGCAAGGTTATTCTAGATTGCAACGTGGGCCTAATCACTCGCAACAAGCTGGTGCACTGTTGATTGATGGCCAGTACGTGGTGCCCCCTCCACCTCCTGGTCCAGCTCCTCAGATGAGAGTGCATTGCAACCAAGCTCCTGCATTTCCACTTGCTCCTGCAGAAGGTGGAGGGCTATACAAGCAACCTACAAATGCACCTCCCCCTCCACCACCACCACCACCACCCCCTCCTTTTCCATCAAAAGGTAACAGTCCTTACAGTCGAACCACTTTGCCCTCACCACAGACTTTTTCCTCAGGTTCAAGTAACTACGACCGGACATTTGTCTCCCCCACTCAGAGAAGAAGTGACTATGACACCTTGGTTCGTACCAGTGTTTCTGATAGTATTCCTGGAGGTCCTCCCCAGGCCTTTGCATTCCCTAGACAGCCCTCACCTACTCGTGTTGCCCCCAGTTTCCTCAGTGAGCTAAATGATGCCCTGGTACGACCAAAGAGCCCAAATAGTTATAGCAGTCCTCCCCAAGGACCCCCACAGGATCCTGGGAGACCCCCTGTCATGCGCAAACCAGCAAAATCAAAACCAACCTCTGGAAATACCCTCACTAGCTCACCCAAAAGAGCCCAGTCACATGTTGGTGTTCCTGGGAAACACAGTCCTTCTTCACCATACAGTCCTTCAAACAGCAGTGTATTCCATTATCCCCCAGGACATGGGTCACCCAAGAAATCCCAAAACCCACATGGGGGACCTCAACGTCAATCTCTTCCTACTGGTGCTCCCCCTCCGGTTCAAGCCAGAAGTTACCATTCTCAGTCATTGCCCAACAGCCCGCCGAATTCTGTAGGACCACCAAACCTCAGGTCCCCGGGTCCTTTAGGTCCACCAGTCCAACCAAAGCCAAACAAACACAGGCAGAGTAGAGGACCGAAGCCCCCTGCGCCCCCAAGAGTTGACATCCCCAGGAGACAGAGTGACTATGTGTAACAGAAGATAGAGAGTATCAGTTCATATAAGTAACAGGTGTTCTTTGAATTGTGAGGAAGTTTAGAGGATGGTGATTCAGAGAGATTGGGAAAATTCCGATTTAGTAGAATCGCCAGTCACTTTGCTGAATACTGTTCTAAAACCACGAAATTATTACGAAGAAAATAAATATACATTGAAAGTAACATTGAAGATCAGCTTCCACCATTTGCTATTAGAAAATAGTTAGAAAATTCAGTCATACAGAAAGTCAAATGTCACAGATGGTATTGGAGTTACTCAACTAGCACAACTTATCAACCATTAAAAAACTACTCTCGATACCTGAGATATATAATTAAAAATAAGGGTTTAATCAAGTGTTAATGATAATCTCATCAGATCAAAGAAGTGGCCTACGTACATGTATTTTTTTGTTTTCCTTTGTTATTTGAACCAGTAAGATTATGAATTATTAGAGTCGGTTCTCTTAGCACATAATCTGATATTTCAGTCTTCCTCTCCCTCATCCCTCCTTCCCCATCCACAGTTCATCTGTGCACTCTGGTTCAAATCTTTCGCATTCTGTTCTAATCATGTGCACACCACTCTGACTGGATGCAAGCCCTCGCTTGCTTAGTTCATTCTCATCAGGTAGCGTGCAAGAAATCAACTTGATCTAAAGTTTCATCTCTATGGAGAGCCAAAGAGGACCAAATTAGAGAGGGTGCGGCAATTCCTATTTTCATTCCTTTGTTCTATTAGCCACCTCCTAATACATCTTATGGATGGTCATGAACTGATGTGAGTGAATGGCCATGTGGACAGCCAATCCTTACATGATATCATACATGATAAGGTTTTGATCGAAGGAGCAAACCCCTAACCATGATGCTGTCTCTCAATATCACCTGATGTTCTCTCATGCAGACAAGGGTATTCTCGAGACATGATTTTAATACATTATGGATTTTCTGTGAGAACAAATGACCATGAATAAGTCATACTCTGATTAGTCACCTGGTGGGATCAGAGTGATATGACTTTTGTCTCTCCTGAAAACTTTCATTCCTTGTTTGGTGACAAAAAGAAAAGGTGATACCTTTGTAGTGTCTGTACAAGTCATTTCTGACTAGTTTTGTATTCGTGGAATACAGTATATGCAAATTCAAAAGCATCATGTGACAAGCAACTTTTGAAAGGTGACCTCCCAAATCAATACAATCTGTAACAAGAAAGAAAATTTTAATATACCTCCCGTTTGCAAATTCCAAGGGTCGCAGTGCTTGTTACTCCCTTGGTTCCTCCTCTATACAGTGAAATGGTTTCCTTCGAGTTTGGTCGTTTAGAGATGAATTTTCTTGTAATTATTGTAAATGATTTTTTAAATGGCAAGGATGACAGTGTACATTGTAAAGAAATAAATTATTGCCATTAAGCAATAGTTAATGAATTTTACATGCTTTGTATCATAGTTAAAGAGTTCTGGCAATAGCAAGGCCTATTTTGTAACACTTGATCAAGATATCAATTTATCAGGGCAGTGATAAGTTTGCTTGAGGTATTTTTGATTGTGTGATAATTGGATACATTTTAGCTTGAAGTAAAATTGTACTTAGTGCTAAGCTTCCTGCATTTCTGATAATCCAGGTGAAAAGCATTTCCAGTAACATGAATTGGCTTTGAACATACTTGTCAGGTTTAGAAAGTTAAATTTTGCACAATATTTCTGGATTCCCTGGAACAGGATTGTGTAAATGTTGCATTTCTGTTCCTTGCTTTTGGTCTTTTTTTTATTTGTCATATATTGAGAAACATTCATTTTCAATGCTTTGGAACCATTGAAAGTTAATCCCCAACTTCACCAGTGTTCAATTTCTTCATCAGCGTTGCACCACTAATGTGAGAAGGTTTTCCTTCATTGTAATCTCTCATGTCAAGAAGGGGTTGATCCACTGAATGTAAAAAAATTAGAATGATACCCATCTTCCATTCCCCAATCTTGAGTTCAGTTCTAAGTTTACGGTCATTGTTTGCGATTTCATTTGTAGTCTGATCATTACATGTTTGTGTTCTAGACAGTGTTTTCACCTAAAACTTGACCGGTGTTGTCAGGAACCAGATCAGTATTCGTTATCCGGATCCAAGCATTGTATGGGTGACAAACTTCCCCATGTATGATCTCACTAAGAGCAGCATATCATTGCCATAATGGTATGCAAGAAACCCGGTGTTACACTAATATTCCAAACAAAATGTTGTGTCGTGAATTCACCACAAACTCAAAACCTAATGAAAGCTACATTTTTGGGTACCTGAATGATCATGGGCTGTGGACCCAGTGAGAGCACGAGTGCTAGACTAACCTCACCACTGAATAATCCCAGTGTGACCTTTAATCCATGTGAGAAAGTATTTACTTACAGGATACTATGGAATAGGTAAATTCAACATTTTTTTGTTTTTGTTTTAATGTAAACAATTGGTCTAAACTGCACTAGATATAACCATAGACAGGAAATTTGAAGGCGGTTCCCAAGAATTCAAATACACATACAGATTCGTCACTTGATAAGTGAGGTACATTTGGTATGTACACCTAGTCTGATAGTTAGTGGTCTTGTGCAAATATCAAAGTTTCCCCAAAGGAAATAGGAAAGGAAAAAAGCATATGGACATTAGGCCTGAACTTTCTTGCCAAGCCATGTGTGGACATTACAACCCACACATACAAGCTGATTATAGGAGAGTGACCACAACTGAAGTGCTTTTCAACACCATAGTTTGCTGAATATTAGTGTAAAGTCATTGAGGGATTTTTTTAGTGCTGTTTTGACCCTGTGTCCATGCATACAGCATGATCCTTTATTTCTGCATGTTGGTGTGCACAGCATGTTACAGTTTAATGGAAATGGCATATGGTTTGAATGTTGCTTTGTTTAAGGATAACCGTGTAGATGCTAATCTTCTTCTTAACAACATGAATACATTTGGTGTGCCAATTACATTCAAGGTCTCTGTTAGCCAGTGGTCAATAACCTCCACACATAGTCTCTATAATTTACACAAGTGACAAGGACAAATTACAACATTACTTCCTTTCTTCTCAAATGTGTTACTGAATGTGTTCTTTTGTTGCTACTTGTGTGTGGCACCTCAAAACTATGACATAACAATGAAATGTATCTGCATTCTGACTGTCACAGTAGTCAAGCTCCTCCCTCCCTGTCACATAGATGTATCTGTATTCATGCAATAGGGATGAACTGAAGAGAAGTGTTGCACTATTCTAGCTACCATGGCTGGGCTTTGTTTTCATGTCAAATTTTGACCACAAACCTTTTTAATGAGTGTCCTGCACATTATTTTGAATTTTCTTCATTTGAAAAACTCTTCTTTTCCCCTCACTTTGTGTGCACAGGATTAATGCATCGAGTTGATTGGCTGTTGGACGTGAATGCTGCCACCCATCAATTTTTGCAACGCATGTGATTGGTTTCAGCCACCTGAGCAAGCTCCCTCTCTCTGCCTGCCTCGTCACCATCACAAACACCATGCTACGCCGTGCATTTGTCAAAATACTTTCACGCATGCACTGTGGAACTGCCTGAGTTGTATCGTCTCTAAGTTGATGAGACGGCTTGTTTCTCTTTGTCTGCCTGCACAAATTATATGTATAAAATGTGTTTTGTTGTTCAAAGTCGGTATGTGTGCTTCTGACTTGGTAGAGTTAGTTTCTGCCAATGTACAGGCATTAAATGCACAGAAGAATCACAAAGATCAAACAACAGGAAAATTCATAGTTTGTGCAAAAGTGGTTTACAGTAAAAGGTTGATGTTATGTAAATAGAATTCGCTCAAACAATAAAAGCATGCATTGAATGCAAGAGATTTTCAAAAGTTCATTTTTCAATGTCTTCACCTCTCCAGAGTGGAAGCTTGAAATGCAAATTTAGGCTTCAGAGAAGATAGACAAGACCACAGCCGAGACAATGGCAGTGGGGATAGCTTCATTGGTATTGTTGATGGCCATAGCGTGTCTTCTCCAAATACCTCCTATCCGGCCAAACTAACATTGATGATTAGAACTTTGCCAAACTTTTTTTCAAATATGCTGAACAACTACCAACCAAAGATTTGTTCAGGTTGTACCAAGTACCAAGCTGAAACAGAGACTTCAGCTTCATAAATGTTATAATGAAAGAAAGCGCACATCAGGTGAATAAGTTCAACATGGCAGTATGTCAGCAGATGTAATAAAGGCATTTGGCAAATATGATCTAGAACTGAGGAACCCACCAGGGAAAAAAAAATAAAACTTGTTGCAAGTGAATAATGGTACTAGATTATACCTTCTGTTTGCCTGTCAATGTGAGCAGTTACATGTATAACATCTCTTGCTTGTCTTTTTCTGACGCCGTGTCGTTCAGTGTGGTTCTTCTGTGGATTTAAGTCTACTGCAATTGCAATGTGTATAGCTGCCTTGTTGTTGTACATGGTCCCCGATGACTGCATTTTAATCACAGTAGATGTTGTTCACTGATGAGAACATCATAAATACTAAATTACGACTTTCTCTGGCATCCTGAATCAAAGCTGTTTATTTTTATCACCTCACAGTGATTCCATCCCACATAGGTTGCAAACAATAACTTTGTCAGGTGTGTAGTGGTTGTCCAACATTACTGGCATCACAAGTGCTTGAATTCCCCTCAATGAGATGTTCCTTAAAATCATTCTGAAAGTGATCTATCTTAGATTTGTCTTAGTCACAATTGTATCAAAGTCTCAAGAATGTGGACAATTGAAGCTTTTCTTCCTCAGACATCATGTAGCCTGAATGCCAGATTTTACACGGTGTTTTGCATTGGATAGCAAAGATTAT
Organism: Stichopus horrens; assembly: GCA_009801055.1. Lineage (NCBI taxonomy): Eukaryota > Metazoa > Echinodermata > Holothuroidea > Aspidochirotida > Stichopodidae > Stichopus > Stichopus horrens. The sequence goes on along the minus strand of VJOZ01152446.1, from coordinate 3,120 downwards.
ATTCCTATGAGATAATGGTTAATGTTCAGGTAACAGGTGTGTAATAGGGGCATTTAGGAGAAGCAATGTGACGTTGGGTAAAGCAGCCCCAAATATATATCTTCTCAAAATTTTGCACAAAATTGCATGCAGTGACAGTGGGATCTTTGTGTGATGTGTATTAAAGCAAATGTCTAATGTGTATGGTATCAGTTCTGCGTCATGTAGGTTACCAATTTTGTATGCCTATATGTCACATTTGGAACGAGCCTCAATACGATTGTGGTTTAAAAAACAACAAAATTTCAAGGACAAATTATTTCTGAAAAAGTTGTTAAAGATTAGGCACCTTCCATTTGATCTGAAAGTAAAATGAATCATCATTATTGGTCATTTTCCAAGAAACTTACGTCTCCAATAGGTCAATTGTCCACAAGAGTCTTAATTGTGAGAAAGAAAGTTTTCCACAAGGTAGTAAACCTCTATCACAAAAGGCAACTACTGCTTTGATAACATAAAAAGCACATTGGACACATTTTCACCGTGTGAAAAACACCTTGGTTATTGCATCTCACAGTACAAAGTTTGCAAACAAGCTAGGCTTTCCATGAAAGTTAGTTTGTGCCACCTCCACATTGCAAAGTGTCAAAACTTAAAAGGAGAGATTGACAAAATACGTTTAATGTAGCTTCAGCTATGTGACTTACCTTGTAGGTTTGATTTTGTTATATACTGGTAATAGTCATAATGCAGCTTATTGTGTTTTGTTTCACACCATATTTTCCGTGCAAGTTAATCATGTTTGTTTTGTTTAATACCGTAGTTACTACGGGACACAACAATACTATCCAGAGATCCATTAGTTGCAAGAGAGATGTTTGATACTGTCCGAAAAGATTTTTCAGTTATACTTATGAAGTCCAAAGCACAAGTTTAGCAATACCATAGTTATAAGCATTTGAATTACAATAATTCCAGTGTAAACTTATTTCACATACTTTGCTGACGATGATTATGATGTACTTAATAAATTAGCCAATAGAGCAAAAGTCATTCTTTATGTTAAATCTCAACAAAATTTACCGACAGCTTTTGTGCATTATTGAAACTAGCATCAAAGAAATAACCTTAAAACTTAAACATTTGTTCAAGTGAGATGATCAAGACACAAAAATATTGTGTCATCTATCAATATCTGCAGGGAATATCGATAAAAGTATCAGAAAGAAATGCAAAGATGGACAGTACAGTACATTCAGTAAAATGTAACAAGGTTCAGTGTATAGCCTGTGTCAGTTTCATTGTTAGAGAAGATACTCTGTTGTTACAAGTCAGTGTTGTACCATCTTTTTGTGATATTTGTGTTATTTAATGTACTAGTTTTTTTTTTTTTTTTTT
>VJOZ01151965.1:7465-19734 GCA_009801055.1 Stichopus horrens | reverse complement strand
TAGAGAACACACTTTCAGAATTAAGAGGTTGATCTCACTTATATTTCTTCACCTAGTCATGTAAGGATTGGCTGATTTCTTGTTTACCTTCATGAATATTCAACAAAATTACCTGACCTTAAAAAGACGTTCACCATTAAAATGTGGATGAAACTGTGATGAAATTTTTCTGACTTTGTACTAATCAGTTTTACTCTTAAGCCAAACGTCAAAGGAATCAATACGTATGCAACAGATGAAATTATTTTCTGCAAAACCAAGTTTTCACTATCTAAAACATAAATAAAATAACAAAACTTTTTAACAAACAAAGTCACGATAAAAAGGTTATTAGACACAAACTTTTTTTGTCTTATGAAAAGAAAGTTTAAATTTGAGCCTGGTGATGAAAGTTAAAGTAATTAAAGTAGAGATGTGACCACGAAAATAAAATTTAACAAACTTGAGCATTTTGAACTTAGTCACTTTTTGAGCAAGCATGCAGGAGGACTTGGACCCTCCAGAACACACGCTCCAAGTTTACTTGTCATACTCGTCTCTGAATCCCCACCAACGGGGAGGGGGGTTCCCAACAATGCTTCAGTCTTTCATCCTTTCATGTCACTCATCAACATCTCCATTCGATCCTAAGTTTCCTTCTGTGGAATGTAGAACACTCTGTCAGAATTCCTCCTTTTCTCAATGCGGCCCTTCAACCACGTGCCACATTACGATAGAAAGTGCATTTACAGTTGGACCGAACCAACTAAGTGGACCAGGCCCATTGAACTGTATATGACTACTACATTTACAGCTGACATAACTTACTGGACTTGGCCCGGTGTAAAGGCCTAATGCATTTACATCCAACTTTCCAAACAACTACTGTCCTTAGACCTGCAGGCCCTGTGTATAGGCCTACTGCATTTTATGGCTGACCCAAGCAAACTAAACTGGACCTAGCCAGGTGTGTAGGACCTCTGCAAATTACAACAGACCAGAACACTGGACCGAACTTGGTCTTTAAGACTGTTGTGCATGTAGTGTAGAACTATTTAGTGCCTCACTAATTTTCTCCTTTTCTATATGTGAAAAGCAGAGTACCTCATGGACACAATTATTATTAGTTCCACTATAGTACTGACAACACAGATAGCCACTGTAATAACAATTAATTGATCAACACAAATAAACTATTATTGTATTGAATTTGACAACACAATGCAACTATCTAAAATCAATGTCCTGCAAGGTAAGTGACATGTTTGCTGTCCAGCACTGTCGGCAAACTATCGATCAATTTAGCCAAAATCAAGACACCGGTCTGGCCTCCAGGACAACTCAAACCTTAGATCAATAAGAGGAGGAAATCTGACATTTTCACCCACGATTAAGGACAAGAAACAGATATCATAAGTAGACATGTACAAATAGCAGTAGAAACGTTTCAAAACTGGAAAACAAAAAATATGAAAGAACAACTGAGAGGAAATACATTTCACACAGTGAGGAGTGATACGACTTAGCAGTTGAAAACTGGAATCTTTCAAATGGAAGGAAAAAGTGTGTGAAATAATTTCTGCCTGTGGAATTGGTTGAGACATGGCGTTCATGAATTTTAGAATTGTTTGTGCCACTGAAGTTAACATGAGATGATGAGATTATAGATTGATCACAGCCCTCTGTATCAGATGAATCACCTACTTCACATACTTCAACTCTAAAGTCTAACTAACATACTGATCATGTCCAAGAAATGGCTTTGACAGTTTGCTTTTTGCGCAGTTCTTCAGTAGGTCCTCTCCAGTTCCGTCTTTGTAAAGTCATTGATATGCATTGTATTCCACAGAATTATGATGCAATTGTGAAAATTGGAGTCATGAAGTTAAAGGGGGTATTGTATGTTATTGCACAATGTTACATTCTTCCTTCATTGTGCTGCTGCATCCCATTGTACTCTGCTCAGTGTACTCTGCGTAGTGTAGAGTCCTCAGCTGTATTCGAGTGCATTACAATCTGCTTACAGTGTTATTCTCCAGTGTACTCAGTTGTATGTATTGTATGTATTACATTGTATTGTGTAGCTCGCACCACACTGAATGCTACTTATTGTATTCTACTAAAGTGTATACCCCACTCTTCTATTGTGGATACAGTGCACTCTGTTTTAACCACTGCAATAAATTGTACATAAATTTGTATTAATACTTTGTAGCATGTGAATATATACTTTGTGTACATTGAATACATAGTACTATGTAATGCACTTCACAATGCATGATGTACTGCACTGTGGCAATGTATTGCATTATGTCAATGCATTTTCCCCATACTTTAATACTATACCATACACATTCACATTTAGGTTAACGATAATTGGATATAATCCACCTTTCAATTCCTCAAATAACATAGGCAAATGAAATGCTGAATTGATGAATCTTTTCTTTTTCGTGAACTCACCAGGATAAATAAATAGTAAACTGCCAGGACAGATATAAAACAATGAAAGTGTGTTAAATATCAACTGTAAAATAAATTTAACCACAAAAGGGAAAAAAAATGTGATCTGAGATAAATAAAGGAATGTTGACTTACAAAGAAATTAAGGTTCGAATCAAGAAGGACTAAATATTAATTGTAGACTTATTGCACGATACTACGAATGTGTTCTCCATTGCACAAAGTAATTGTAATTAGACTGAAAAGACAATATCAGAAGAATAATCGATAAACATCATATCAGTTAATCAACTAAACAAGGAAACCGGTATCAAGGAAAGGCTCCCAGAAAATTCAAGGGATCGAATAAAAAAAAAAATAGGTGAGACAAAGTTTACGTTTAAGAAAAGCACTTATTGACAATTGCTGACTGTAAGAAGCAATAATTGTCCCCAAACACTGTGCTTCCCAGACAGATCGGCCGAAGAGACATTGAGTGCACCAAAGGTATTCAAGTCGATGTTAAGGACTTACGATAGGCAGGAATACGACTTTCGTCAAATCCGATGCCAGCCCTAATGCGTGAATGGGATTGTTATTCATCCAAACGACTGAATCTTGATTTTAATTGATATTTGAGACTTCTTGACAATTTCATTAAAGGCGATTGGTCATCTTATTAAGTTCTCATGTGGCATCAGTCCCTCCTTTTCTGACTCTCTTCTTAAGTCACAAGCTACGGTCACTCCTCGTAAGTAACAAGGAAACATCGGTAGACCGTTTATGTATACATCCCTATGATATCATGATGGTGTCACTCGCTGAACACGAGTGCAAGTGAATTACACCCGGGACACTAATGACGTCAGCAGAGAATCATCAAGTAGAAAATGACATCACATAACATATTACTAAGAAGATCAATCGCCTTTAATGTTTTCTCGACTTCCTCTGACATGGAGGTTATAAAACCGGCAGTTATTAATAATGGACAAATTTTCTCATTTTGGGTTACTTTCTGACAAAAAATATTGTTTGATAATTCTTCCTAACTTCATACCAGTGGACAAAATTTCCACAACACTGAAGTGCTCACCTGACTCGGATCCTCACATTGTCACCCATGTGAATACCAAAGTATGCAGAACACCCTTCACACTTTGGCTTGCTATTCTCTGACCGACAAAGACTAGAGAATTCGTAAATTTAACTTTCCAACATTTACAGGAAATGAATAAAGAAAAAAAAAATCTGCCCCTCAAAATTTAGAGCCAAACCTATCGCAAATACATAGGCAATCCTGTCTCACACAACTTCACCTGCAGCACCACCATGGTAACGCAATGTTGTCAGGAATTTACTGAAAAGATTAATACTTTTATTTATTTCTTTCTTTACACTTGAAAGATTTGTGAGCTGGATTGAAAGTGGAATTACTGAGAAAGATGAATTTTGGTAAGTACTTACTTGGACTGAAAAGGATATCAAATGATCCATTGACTCTCGATATTGAATTCCCAAACCACGCTGTAATTGGTAGAATACCAACCGGTATCTTAATCAATGCCCCATAATACCGGGAGAAATATCAACATTTACCATAAATAGTTTGATTACATTTCTAGCATCTACAGACTGAATTTTCCAAATGTAATATTAAAAAAATCTCACTTTCAATCTCGTTGTGGTATGTAACTCCTTTGTTTATGCAAAGGGTTTTGGGCAGTACTGTCTTTCTTTGTAAAGCTTTAAAGGCAGTGTGTCATTTTGGAGACAAATGTCAAAGGATACATGAAGTGTATCCAAGTTACGAATTAAAAAACAATGAGAACTTGCTCTGGATGTCATGTGTGTGTGGCTATGTAGATGTGAAACACCCTGGAAAATACCCAGGGGCCAGAGGTAAACACAATTATAACAATACAGTATTATGTAATAAGAATAGATAACATTCAAGAAATACTGGTTCTAAAAAAAGCAAAACCACCCGAAAAGTTTAAACGTTCCCCAAACTACTGAAAGCAAAATACACGTGCAGTCATGCTTATCAATTACTTTTTGTCTACTTTTTTCGGCTACGTCACGACTCAGTCACCCTAACTCTGCCATCTCAAAGGGAAAGGTGCAAAATTCCACACAAATGACATAAATCATGCAAATACCTGGACCATCAAAACCAGAATATTATCATAAATAGGATACATGCAAAATGGAAAAAATGTTTGCACTTTACGAATTCTGGCGAAAATGTCCTCCGATGAAACATCTGTCTGTTCAAAGAACCAACACCACTTCCCACTGTCCATCCTGGTTTAATAGCTTAATTTCACCATGACAACAAAAGTGAACTGGAATGGGTGAAATTGACACTTAAAAAGCTGTTCTGATTACTAGAATCAGAACCCCCATCTCAGTCCCAGGTGTTTACCTCTGCATGACACAACAGTATATATCTAACATGATGACCGGTATTAGTGATGCACAATTGTTTATCATTGACACAGAGTCCTCTGCCCTCCCTAAGACCCTCTTCCCTTTTACCCCCTCCCGGCCCCCTTCTTATTTGCCCCTGCTCCACGGCTGTCAGTTACTAGATGTCACACTACGTGCATCAACAAAAATCACCGAAAATTACAAAAATATAGAGTGACACAAATATCACTCTACATTTTCATTTATGGTTTCTGAAAATCAGTTTTTACTTCCAACAAAGAAAAAATTTCTTTCAATTTTTTTTTTACTAATCCATTGAGAGAAATTATGAAACAAAATAGCATAAAATGTCCACAAATATGGAAAGAATCCAAACTGATATCTGTATAGGTACCCCTAATTGAGCTATATACCAAACTACAACATCAGGACGACATCAAGATTTTCCATCCTATGACATATTCAATTTTACATGTGGTGATAGAAATAAATGGACTCTCTCTAAAACCTCCAAAAAAGAGAACCCAACAAAACATAACTTTAAAAAAAATCTGCTGCTAGGAATGGCATTAATAGAGACTACAAAGCTAATTCTAAAATAATGGCAATTTGGATATTGAAGATATTGTGCAGGCATCTGGATAAAGACAATACATACCACAAAAGGAGAGATCAAGGAAAACAATTCTATTTCTTGAAGGGTAATTTACTTTAAAAAAGAGGTCTATTTAGGAAGGACAACCAAACCATAGCACTGAAGACAACAAAATTTCGTAAATAATTTGATACCATTTTTAGAATTATGAGAACAGTGACAGAACGCAGTGAGGAATAAAATTGACAACAACAAAGTTCTCATGATTGATCAATGACAGACACTCGAAATCCGACGGAAAGGAAAACAAGACAGGGGGAGGGGTAAGCCTGAAAAGCTAAGAGATTTCAGATCTGGGTTACAATCAATTGGCAGATTCATTTTTACTGTTTCAATAAGGCCATAAATTTGAGTAAAGAATCCAAAATCAAACTTAATTACTCTATTATTATTTCTTTCTATTCTAGATGTGAAAAACATATCATTTTATGCTAGTTCTAGTCATATTTGACACACGTACTGGCCATCCAGTAAACATTAATTGACACTTTTCAATCAGTGTGCACAATTCTTTAGAGGCTCAATGCTTGAGCATTTCATGATAAGCTCCTCTGTCTTGATCTTCAACATACCCTGCATAAACTGAGATTTTGTTACAACTCATTCTAACGTTTCCTTTTCATTACCACCATCTTTTTGGCAATTTGTCCCCCTGTATCAAGAATCTAAACAATTTCCGTCAGCACTGCCACCCGTTCCACGAACTCCAGAATGCCACTTCGGACCTTGCCGTTCGTGACGTGACATATCAGCTGGCTGATGGAAGGAAACACGACCGGGAGCAGCCGTTGGAAGACGTCGTCCGGCAGCAGCTGGAGGAGCTGGAGAAGGGTGAGGATCATCTCTGACCAAGTGGTGACCATCGCCTCAGTGTCCCTCATGATAGATGACTTCTGCTCCTCCTGGATCTCCCTACGCCTCTTGCGCTCCTCTGGGGTCAGCGAGAGGTCCCGCTCCTCCATCAGTTTGATGTACTTCTGCTCCTTGAAGGTGGGCTTCTTGACGAAGACCGACCTCGAGTGCTGGTTCTTTCTCTTCTTGTACTCCTGCATCAGGCTCTTGATGGTCTTCTTGGTAGCCACGGTGTAGACGCTGCTCCCTTCCTGAGCCGACCTCCCAGACGTCGTCCTCTTCTTCTTCTTCTTTTTCCTCTTCTGGAGTACGTCTACAAATTGCTCATCCTCCAACAGCTGGACACATTTCAGCTTCGGAGACCACTGGGAGGCAAACTTCCAGTCCCTTTCTTCATCTTTGACTGGCTTATCCTCTGATGTTGTTCCATCTCCTTCTTCACTCTGATCATCTTGAGGAGCTTCTCCTTCCTCTCTGATTCTGTCTCCATCATCATGTCCATTCTCTTCAGTCACATCGTCATCTTTCTCCTCTGCCACATCCTCCTTCTCAGAATCCTCCTGCTGTTTGGCGGTGAGGAACTCCGGACCTTTGGGGGCCACCAAGAAGAAAAGAGGGAGGTCACTGGTGCGATCCAAGCATTCCTCCTCTTGGCTCTTCTCCATGTGCATCTGGATGTAAAAGGAGCTGACGTCATTGCAGATGCCGAACAGGCGTTTGACGATCCAGGAGAGGTCATCTGCAAGATCACCTGAGGTTGGATTTGCAGGGTTGTAGGTCAACTCACAGGAGAGATGATAATGTTCACTATTGGACCTGCCCCTGGAGGAGGACTTACTGCTGGTACTAGCGTTGCTGTCAGCTGTTTGGGAGCGTGGTCTGGATGTCTCTTCTGTAATTCCTTCTCCTCCCTGTTTGGAGTCTTTGCTTCCTTCCACCATTGTTGTAGTCTCAGAAGGGACCCTGTCTGTGCAAAGTCCTTTCACTAACCCTTTGATGTAATTCTTGTCCATGGACTCCAGTCGTGTGTGATGACATACTTCCAGAAGGGTGTGTAGGTAGAAGGTGAAGCTCATCCCAGCCTGCCAGTATAAGTTCACTGCTACTTCAAATTTAGCCACTTTCTGAAGCAAAAACTTCAGACCAGGTCGTGCATTGAACTCAAAGGCTGTCTGGTAGGACTGGACAAAACATTCCAAGAGAAGAGAGAGATTCTTGGCAGATAGGTAAGGGAGAAGACCCGGCAGGGTGCTGGAGGGGTGACCCTCGCTGGAATCCTGGCGAGCCAAACCCCCAGGCAACCCGGAGGACAATATGTTCTGTTCCCGAGACAACGAACTTTCGGATCCATGTAAAAGTATGGTGCCTAGAGTCTGTACCAAAAGTTGATGAGCAAGCAAGCCAAGGACGACACTCCTGAAAGACACCCTGGCAAGAGGTCAAAGGTTGATAAGTTTAGTGCCTTCAAAAAGATCAAAGTACATGTTATGTCATTTCAAATACACAAAACAAAGTGTGACCTTATCCACACGCACAAGTAGCAACAAGAAGAAATTCACAGAAAAGTTCAAATGAGGACGTTCAAACCTGACATTGTACTTCCACAAGAAAGTTTCCATGCCTGTTCCCATCAGGTAAAGGTTATCCAATCATCTCACTCAAACACAGGGATGATAAAACAAAATGTAGCACTGAAGAGTAAAACTGCAGCAGGTTTCATTCAGGTAGAAATAATGGGTTACACCACACCATTCTGAAAGACGGATGCTATCGAAGAATCCAGTTGTTGAGCATTTCAAGTGTTGACAGTTTCATGTGTTTAGGATTTCGTGTGAAGGTAACTGTTCCACTGGGTGTAACGGCAGTATGCTATTGTGTGCTCAGTTTGTAACTTAAATCATCTTACACTCTATCACTTGACCAGAGTGACTTCTAGCAGTTAAGGGTAATGCTATATAAGCCACATTGCTCTGTGTTCACCTAGTAATTTCTGGAAGAATAATGCTTCGCAAATACTCCTAAATTATTTGCTTACATGTGCAACCAAGCATGTGAACTTTAACTGCTATGTCATCACAAAAAAAAAACAAATTAAGAAACACTCAAGCCCAAGCAAGAAGTTGAGATTTTTAATGGAGGGAGGGTCCTCTACTTAACCATTAAAATATGCTTTGAATTTCAAATGAATGCTATCAGTTTGAAATGTGGTCACCTTTGGCTAAACTTTCACACAAGTTATTTTAGTATGCTAGCTTAAAATACTCTCTCTCATGGAACCATTTGGTTGCAAAAGCTGACATTGATAGTCCAAAACCAACAACATTTTATAGTTTGAATATCTCAGGGAAACAACCTTTGGATGCTTCCAGGAAAATTATGGAACACTATGATTTGGGGCAAATGCCTTGATTTGAATTGAATGCAGATAACTTACAGAATTAAATCAAAATGAAATTTTGAAATCATCATCAGAAAACTGTTACACACCAAGACTGGACAATAGAACCTTTGATACCATGAAAGAGCTATGTGGCTTCAATTTCAAGCAAAGAAAGTTTCATTCAACTCAATCCTTTTCTTTTCAAACTTCAATGGCAGCAGTAGCAAGGACCATAATCATGTTTTACATCTTGCACAATTTTCTCCCATACTGATGACACTAAACTCAGAAAAGCAAAATTTGTGGGGTCTTCTTTCTTGTTGACAACTGATTCTCTGAGATTCAGTTAAATATTCTATAACGAATTAACCACTGCAACACAGTAAGGAGGACAAGTATCAACATCTCTGCTTGCTTGAATTAATACTTATGACCAACGGAATGGAATTATGTCAGGAAGAATGCTGATTAGGTGACTTGCCGTGTTCGTCCCTTACAGACAAGGGAATGATGAGTTCTTCCATTGCATGGCAAAACGACATAGAGTAATTGTACCTACGGTATTATGAACATGTGTTTAAAACTACAATCTGCTAGCTCTACATTTTGACAGTTGTATGAAGGTAACACCAGCCCGTGGAGAAACAGTCCATGGAAACATGTTCCTCTTCCGATACACTTACATTGTAAATTGGTAGTGACTTGAAAACATCAATTGCTAGACTGTCAATACTATACGTGTCATCCATGCGTGCGCTGAATTTAATTGACCAACTCACCCTATGATTTTAAATACATTTGCATCAACGGCTGAGATTACTTTCTCATGTTTAAGTTGTGCCATGAGCTTGAAAAGACTATAAACATAGAAAATTCATGTCCAACTTACTTGTTTTGAGTGGATCAAGTTAATAATTGGGGAAAACTGCTGAAGTTCAACTGTTCATCACATCCAAAGTCTGGCATTTAAGCAGAAATTTGACCAAACAGGGTAAAATCTAAAATGTGCTGCACACAAAACTTATTCAGTCTCACAACAAACCTTGCTTGAACACTCCAATGACAACGAAGCACTAGGGTCTTATGCATATTCACGACACAACCGCTGATCTCAGTTGTACACCACAATGTACATAAGAAAAGGGCAGTAGCATACATGTGGTGTACAACACCTGCACAGTACTATAATAATCAAGTAGTGCCGAAGCATGTTTGTACATTGAACGAAACTTTATTGGCACAACATTACAGCTTTTAGCTCATTTTTTCAACAATGGAAGCAACAAGTTCCCAACAAAAAAATCCTGATAACGGAACTGAAGATTTAATTGTCTGCAGAGGAGTTAATACAATAGATCACAGCGGATTTTTCTCAGAACAGACAAGATACATAAGTAAGTGGGACTGTATTGTAGGCCCATCATTTGGGGGCCAAATTTTCATCGATTTACGCAGCTGTGGTAAGTTTTACAAACTTTCAGCATCATGTTTGGTGATTGTATAGTTCAAGGCAACTATGCCCAGCACTAGCGGGTTATTGAGGAATGGAGAAAAACATTAGAAACCAAAATGCGTTTGTTTTAAGTTCTTCAAACTCACTCCAGCAATGCACCGAATCTGGAACAGATCACGATGTGTGATAGTTCACAACTTCAGCGTACAATATTCACATTTCAAGCAATTGAAGTTTAGCCAATGTGCACATCATGCACGGCCACTCTTTTGCAGTGACCAGTGTTCTAGATGTGCAGCTTCAGGCGACGATTCCAACTATCGCTGCTTTTGCACATCTGACACGCTCACTACCTGTAAAACAACCCATTTACAAAACCATCCGTGGTTCAATGCATCTTACAATAATCACCGGTAGACAATGGAGACCGTGGAGAAAGGGATGAAAATTTGCATGAAATAGTAGGAAAAATGTAGTACAAAATTGTGCGCCTCTGTTACTGCAGTACCTTGTGGTCATTTCTGTTGCTATGCAAACCATGAGTCTACTCCCAACTGACTCCTTAAGACCAATGTTAATGAATGATTTTTCAACTAGTGTATCTTATTTAAGGGTTGCAAAATGAGGGCAGGCTTCTGTGCCTGCAGAATGATTTTGTTTAACAGGACAGGCCATTGAAGTGCTGGTCATAGGAATCAATTTCTTTGTCAACTTTAATACTACAACAAATGTGAGGTTTTTTCAGCTTAAAAGGTGAAAATGCTTCCTTATAGAAGCATGCAATATGTCTGTGTATACCTTGTATGGGGAATTTCCTTAAAAAGATCATCATCTTATTGACCATATCTTCGTTCAGACAGTGTACAAGCCCCTGCCTCACACTTTCACCTACACAAAGCATATGAAATGGATGCAGCTTTTGGCAAAATCATCCCCGACAGGCTCACAAAAGACGAAGCCTCCATAAACGTTCACAGGATAAAAAAACAAAAAACAAATTCAAGTCAAGGACACAAATGGCAGGCAGCAGTTACATTTCAAATGCAACACACAATCAAACAGCACAATGTTCCAATACTTAACAGCACTAACTTAAACAGCACTAACAGCACAGTGTTCCAGTACATAAGAACATGCCAAACCAACTATGAAAGAGACCCTCCTTCTCTTGTGATGCCAAACAGTCCACTAACATCAACACGGAAGTGTTGCCGTAGAAACCTCGCTTGCATAGCCTTACATCCCCAACTATTGCTTTGGTGACATTTGGGTTTATTATCACCTCTTTTGGGAAAAAATTGATTCTACCACAGAAAATCCTAAATACATCACACAGAAGAAAAAAACAACCAAAACACAGAATATAGCAACTGGCCAGCTTAAATTAAGGACTCCACATAGCCTAAACCTATGGTTTCACTGCCTTCAATGCACAGCAAATTTTCCAACCACTGACCAAAAACAGTGAACTGTTGTTTTTAGATTACATGTTACAATCACACACACAGTGCATAGTTAATTGAAGGAGTATCAGATCCTTCAACATGTGGTCTACCTTTACTAGCTCCTTGTGCAAACTGGGATATGGTGATATCAAGATCACCTGGTTTTACAAGTAAAGAGACTGTCCCCACAGCTAGACAAGTATCCTGCAACAGAATGAGGAGGGTGGGTGGGGGGGGAGAGGTTTGCCAGCAATGTCTTTAGAGGGATGCTGCACAAACAGGTATCCCGTAGGGCATCAGACATGGGAGGGTGTGAGAGGCAGAGACCATAATTTGTAGATACAGGTAAGGGGGGTCATTAAAAAAAACTGACAATACACTGACCAAAATGGAGACGCTGACCGCACAACTTTCAATTCATATCACTTTTTCACACGGACTGGCATTGCCCTTTATGTGCCACTGTTTTTCCAAACAAAAGCTTTGTGCATAAGAGTTTCATACCACTCATAACAAGAGGCCAACAGTATCAAAGTTAAGCATTTTCTAGTACAAATCCACCACGTTTTACTATTGAGTAATTCTGTTTCAAAATTCTGAAGGACAAGTTCAGTCGAGCATTTCATATAT
>VJOZ01151348.1:0-14977 GCA_009801055.1 Stichopus horrens | reverse complement strand
CCCCCCCCCCACCCAATACACCAATAACTACAAGAAATACATCACAGACTGAGACAAGGACAATGGAAAATAGGGACAAGACAAAGGAAATAAAGGCTTAAAGACAATCTTGCAAGAACAGAACTTGCTACTCCACGATCAACCATACTCACTCTTTTTGTTATAAGATTTGGATCTTGTTTAAGGAGTTCATTTAATTCTGGTATCTTCCCATAGGCACAGGCCAGCATCCACTTCCTCTCCAATGCATCAAGCTGATAAACAGAGAAATTTAAATTACAGTTATTAACAAAAGATCATTTCTCAGATGATGAAGACTAAAGGAAAAGTTTAAGCACAATGTGCTGTTTGAAGAAACGAAATTAGCATCAATTATTTCATCATTCTCATCCATTTGATGCCAAATCTGGAAAATACATCTATGCCACGGTTTCTTTCGAGAGAAATTTCATTAATGACAGTGTTAATTATGGTAGGAAGCTGAAGAGTAATTCAATTTTTCCGTTAAAAAGAAAGAAGAACCGGACTCTGTGGTAAATGATCAGCACTTCCTTGCAAGTTCTGCCACAATGAGATTTGCATGCAAACGCATTTCATTTGGGAATTAAGCTTTATTTGGACACATAGACCATTGGGTGTCAGTTTTTATAGTCTTTTATAATTGTAAGAAATATTGCCAGTCCTACTTTGTACTTTTGAGATGCCTTAATAACAGTACACAGATGAGTTTTTGTTTTGTTCAAAAATACAAGAGGTAGTGAAATATCATGCCAGTGCAACTTGCTCAGAGGAGGCTGCAACCATACAAGAGAATTCCACGAAACCTTTAGAGCTATGGGGAAAATTTCCGCTCTGAGATTCCTTTGGTGTCATGCAGTAAATCATGTTAGCTGATATTAAATTTATACAAACCAGTCATTTTCACAGACTCCATACATTACCTTGGCCAGGCTTCCTCAACAAGATCAGATGAAGCTTTACATGGCAAAATTAACATAACATATAAACCACCAACCGCCATCCTGGGGAAGGGTATATGCTGTGTTCCACTGTCATTATCGCTATTGTTTTTTGTGGTGTGTTTCAAAAGGGGCTCAGATGCAACTTCTTGAAAAGTTTGTTAGCTTTCCCAGCCAACATTTTCAACAAGGGGGGAATCTCTTTGGTGTAAGAGAAATTTTGAAATACATTTTCCTTTCAAAAATTGGAATCTTTTGATTTGTTTTGCTTTTTTGCATGACATAGATTAAAAACAACACCTATGCCACATGTGAAGTGTGCACCACCACATGACGAAGCCTGCTCCATGCAGGCATCATTTACACCCTGACAGTCCAACTCCCATCCAACAAAATTAAGATACACCCATCAAATCTCCAATTTGGTTTACTATAGGACCATGAAGACAGTGAAACACAGTCCACTAGCATGTTAAACAGCTGCTCCATCAACGTAGTGTGTTGAGTATTAGTAGCAGTGATTCTATGGGGAATCATTCATGGTTGGAAGGCAACCAAGAATAAAACTTCTTTCAATTTGTGGCAACTTGTCTTCATAAAAACTATCTTTTCAGAAAACATTTGAGGTGAAAACTTTTCTCCTTCACGGTCTTTTGCTCCAAATTTCATTATGAAATGGGAAATAAGACTCACACAACTCAAGAAAGCGATATATTAAATTAAATTACATAGGAAAAAAAACACACTTTGATGACATTGAAATAATTCGGTATTCCTTTTGATTAATTTTTTTGATCAGAGCTAAGACAGCTGGACATGAAAACTTTCGCTCTCCAGTAAAAAAGTAATTCAGAGAAAAACAAGAGAATGACCTTACCAAGTGCTTCTTACTGTTGAACCGCACGAAACACGGTCAAATGTGACTCTACCGTTACAGTAGTTCAAAAATATTGTAGAGGTCCAAAAATAATGTATAAAGATTACATTTCAATATCTAATACCTACATGTGATTGAAGATGTATGAAAAAAAGGTGAAACAATTGACATGTAAGTGGCAATAAGGGTTGAAGCTGAACAAATCTTAGTACCGGGCTACAAGCAAGAGAACCACCCATTTCTGGTGGGATCCAGAGGCCTGCACCAGGACCAGCTGTGGTCCACAGACAATGCCCCTTTGTGGGTCCAGGGAGCAGCACCTTAAGTGCTCTGTTCAATTAAGTATATGTTTGCACAATCTTTGAATGTTAATTCAAGAGACTGCTTAATTCAAATCACAATCACTAAAAAGATATGACTTTCTTACACCAAGTAACAAAGTTCGATAATAAAATTAGTACAGGCCCAGTGACAATTAATATCAAAAGGTGAAAGGAAATATATGCTTGCTTGCATTTGCCATGAAAGAGGGAGTAGAGGAAATGATAGCTTGATGTTTCTTGGTTGGGATCATGCCCAGAATCAAGATTTGATGAACAAAACAAAGAAAAAGATTATCGAGAGGAGAAAATAAGCGCAGTAAATCAAAAACTTTAAAAGATATGTCAAAACCTTACCCAACAATCAGTTTATCTAAAAGAGAGTGTGACAGAAATTCTTCATTACCTTAATTTGATCATATTTCAACCAGAGGGCAGTGCTTACCTTGTTCCAACAGTAAATGAAATGACACAAACTCATTGCAAGTTACAGACGGATCCCATTTCAACAACATATCCCCACCACCCGCTTGTATGGGTATTCACAAGTGACTCAACTTACTCTACCACTACACTAGAACATTGTTTAGTTTTCATAGTGCACCCAAATTAAGTTCTAGCACTACACAATCTACGCTATGAAAAGGTGTTGTTTGAGGCTGTGGTTCATCTGCTGAAGGAGGAAAATTCATGAACTTTTTTAGTCATGTTACAATACTTGGTACAAAAACTTGAGCAAGCTTGGCTGATTCAGCTGGAGCATAGGGGGTACACTATGAGAACTTTATTTCAGAAGTTTAATGCACTGGACTGAACAAAGCATTAGCAAAAGCAAGGAGTATGTTTCCATGGTGTGAGTGTTGTATATTCATACATATTATCAGACTGAACAAGACAATTGGTTACGAGCCACATGTGACAATCCAGAAAACTTGTTCTTTGGCAAGATCTCTGTGGAATGGGTGCAACTTCCGAGAGTGTTTCATCATTCTAAAATATTCAGAAATTAAGAGTCAAGTTGAAGATATAAATGGTATTGGTAATATGAGGAGAGGCTGCTGAAAAAGATACTACTCAAAAAGAGTACATAGTGAACAAACCATGATATCATACATTTTATGTCTTCTGGAGATGACAAAGCACAGCCCTGACAGTCCGCTCCACCTGTTTCATGTTGTATCATGTAGAAGTCTTTTAAGAGACATGATTTTGATCCTGAATAGAAACTTTGTGAGGATAAGACAGCCTTCGACAATATTTGTTACTGAACATGTGACACTTATTTCATCAGGATTGTAACCGTAAAACGAAACATTGTATACATGCATCTATAGGACCCGATGTGCATTGTTTGGTTTGTACTGTAATTCCAGCAGTGGATCAAACTCACTAGCAGCTTCATTCAAAGAGAAATTAAGTTAATTACCCATAATAGTGTCAGTTAACAGATATTCATTGTTTACTGTAACAGGTGGCTTAAAAGAATAAACTCCGATCACAGAATAATAACTGAGTGAAACAAGATTGAAGATTGATGCATTCCGAGTGTTGTGCATCCAGAATTTCATCCAACATTCGTCATATTTTAATCGTCAAATATTGACTACAGTCTTTAAAATAGACATCATTTCATACAGGTAAGGGGGGGGGAGGTTTCAGGGCCACATAATGAAAGTTAGTTGATAAAGCCTAAGGTAAAGCAAAACTAAATTCACCACACATGTTAGATTTATGAACAGCTGTCGCACAATTTAAAATCATTACAATTAAAAAAATTATTAATGTAATTATAAGCATTGAAAAGGTCAATTTTAACACTCAATTTTGGTGAAGAAAAGTCAAAAGATCAGGTAAAACTAAAAGCTACATGCAAACTGAAAAAATTTATGTTTGGCACAAGAGCACTTCAGTTTTTTTGTTTTTTTTTCACATAAGGTCAAATAACTACATGAAAGATGTTGGAAGAGTGAGGGAGGGATGGGAAAAGCAGCAACAGTATTGTTTTCTTACTTACATGTTGTAAATGCATTGTTGTTAGCGTTAAAAAAGTTGCAGTAACTTTAACTCTAGGCATATGATAACTTGACCAACACTGTCAAAGTAAAGGAAGTAGTCTATATAAAGAATATTAAAAATGGCATAGGTGTGAACAGAATATGAGTGAGGTGTGAGTGGGGTGTGAGTGGGGTGTGAGTGGGGTGTGAGTGGGGTGTGAGTGGGGTGTGAGTGGGACATGACCAGAGCATGAGTGGGATGTGAGTGGAGAGTAAACTGTGATTGAGATGTGAGTGAAGTAAGAGTGACATGTGAGACTTGTATGACTGTATGATGTGGAGAACCATTACTACTGATCCCTGATGTAAATCATACAATTATTCCACCATCTGAAAAAAAAAACCACCTGCCACATATCATTCATCCCTTGCTGTTGTACTCCATAAGGAAGTGGTTTTTACCATTACTTGTCATATTCTCCATCCTCTCTGATGAGTCATTTATAGGCAGGCCAATCCCATCCCCCTCCCCCTTCTTTGACTATATCAAAAATTACACTTAAAGTCCTAACCACATTGTAAATTCTTATGTGCAAGTGTTGTGACTTACACAAATACAGCACATGAGTAACCTAGCATCAATCTTGTTCTGCCAATGTACTATGGTTAAGCAGAGTCACCACACAGTGTCAGATCATGGAGCCCAAGAGTAATCTGACCGAACTATGTCACAATTAAAAAGAAGAAAAATGGACAGGATCAGTGACCAATAATTACTCCCACAAGATACTAAAATGACCAGCCAGGGGGGTTACCCCCCTCTCATTCTCAGTTAAAAATCACTTCCTTACTTCATAGTTAATGACCACTGCCATAAAACATTCAATACAATCCAAACCTAACCATGAAATCAGCTAGACTTGTTATGTATACCTAACCCCTAGCATGGTTTTTTAACTCCAGGACTACAAACGAAGTGCAAACATGCAAGAGCATACACTCATTCATCAACCAATGTTTGCATTACAATAACAGCACAGAGCATCCTGTCTGCCACAGACATGCCCGGTAGCCCACCAGCACCCGCTTCAGATCGCTGAGAGTACTTTCCACGAATGGCGATGTTTAACATGAAAACATTACCAAAGCAATCATGATGGTTCGTGTATGTTATTACACATCAATCATGCTTACAGGTGTTCTGCTTAAATTTGTGTCGACTCTTGTTTTATTTTACATTTTTCCTTGTATCGCCCTTTTCCATTCACGATAGCTTGATTATTTGATGGGCGCTATTAAAACACAAAGATATATCGTCACAAAATTATTATCTTTGAACATGCCAGAGCTCCAAATACTTTCGACAAGAGTGTTTTTTTTTTCTTTTATTGGTATAATTAAAGGTAATCATAGAATGACAAACACTTCGTTGTTACTATAAAAATGAGCTCTAACCCCCTGACAGCTGTACAAACAGACACAATACAGTTTTAATGGGCAAAGTCAAGTGTAATGATAAAAATTGTATTGAAGGCATTCATTTTGATTGAATTAGAAAACGTTCATCCCTGAAAGCTATTTAACCATCGGGGCATTATGAAATTACGAATAAAAGACCATTGCAATAAAACAAAAGGTAGTTTTGGGTTTTTCATCTTTTTTTTATGGATTCAAACATCAAATTCAGCAGCTGCACATTGCTGTTTGCCGATCTCCAGATCGGCCCAACAGCCGATGGTAAAATGAATCAATTTAACGGAACTGCATGAGACAACCTTTTGTGCAAACCTACGTCAGGGCCTCCATTTTCCGTTAGTACACTCAAAGACACTGAAGTGCCATCCACTTCAATCTTATTTGCTCTGGATGCTTCCTACCAAGTATGAAGTTCACATCAATGTCAGATGATACGATGTAGGATACAGCTTGACCTCTCCAATCTTACCGTAATTTCATTTTGACTCATCCCGATACTTGCCTATCATCATAAACCATCTTAATCTGATAATCCTGATCAAATAATTCACTTTTGTCCCAAATCTGTGAGATAAGTTTCATCAAGACCTAACTTCAGTTTATATTTTGTCCATTTCAAGTATTTCCTTTACGAGATGAGTTTTCCAAAATGTAGTATCTTCATTTGTAAAATAAAAATTGCATTTTTTTTTTTTTAAACCACTGACTAGTACACTAAATTTTGTGCCACAGACTATGTTTGCAGCAGGTATAATGGTATCACACAGATTACGTCAAGAGATGGTTCTGAAATCTAAGTTTCACTGACGTAAATTGTATGTGACAGAATTCATCTTGTTTATATAACTAGAAACACTTCATTTGTCATGCCTGTAAGAAAGATGGTGTTATATATTTAATATGCTAAGGAAAATGAACAACTTAGCAACAACCTTGCAGCCTAGCAGAAGTTTATTATCGGGCACCAGTGTGCATGACCAACTATAAAACTGCAGGCACCCAGGCCCAAATTCAAAAACAGTGCACACACTACCATACAGTGACTACACTACCATACAATCACTATACTACCATACAGTGACTACAATACCATAGAGTATAAATAAAATTTTGCAAATATATTCACCTTAAGAGGGTGACATTGAAATATTAAATAATTTAATGACAGAATTTACAGGCAGATTAACCAATTAAGTCCATGGACCCGGGTGATAGCAACCTTTAGCAAACAACAGGTACCCCCAACACGGTCTACCAGATGGACCTAGTGACATATCCACGAGATCATGTCCAAAACAAAAGGAAGATGAATCCATCACTCCTACAGTTAAACCCATCGTTAAACATCAAGAGTAAGTTTATTGTTTTTCATTGTTATTTAAGTGCGTAAAGAAATGTTGCTGGAGTTGTTCTCTCCAGATTTTCATGAGAGTAGGGAGGCCGTGTGCAGAGTACAAACACAGACAAACACTCACCTCCAGTTTTTTGGTTATTTAAATGCTTTATGATGCAAACAATGGTGTCACCTAAAAGATGATTCCTTGTTGTACTTGGATAAGGCAGTACCCTATTGAGAAATTTTTTTCCTTTTTTTCAGAGACAGAAGTTTTCTAAAGAGGTGGGATTCTCTAGGGGGTGGGATTTTTCAGTGAGGCATCAATTTTTCATGGGATGGCAATTTACCATCAGGTAAGGCACCCCCACCCCCTGTGGAGAATGCTGCATGTAGCGTGCACCATGCTGATGGTTAAGTTTGTGACTGATCAGCTGCACAGCCACAGGACAGAAATCTTCGCACACATACAAACCATCTTCTACCAAACAAACTTTCCCACCACCTTAAATGCACCTCACATTTGCAAACATGAAATGTAAAAAAGTTTACCAAAACAACCATCTTCTACTCTGAAGCAATTTTTTCTTTCTCTACTGGTTTTCTAACACAAACAAAAACAGGAGCATAGAAGTTATTTCTAAAGTCACTTTTAAACTTGTTCTTTCGCTCTGTCTGTCTGTCAAAATATGACACCGTTAAACACTCCCTGAGTACTGTATACTTTTTCAATACATATTTTTCTTCTCATAAGAGAAGGTGGCAATGCTTTGATCAAACAACCTCTCCATTTACATTTGTTAATTTAAAAGCTGGTGTCAAGCGACATCTATCCCCTGCACAGGTGAGAAAGAGCCGGCTTAAAATCCGTCGTCACGAGAACAGATGTCAACACCCAATCTGCTACTTGATTTCCCACCTCGGAAATGTATCGTCGGCGAGGTGACGACTATGCCCCCTTTGAATGATAATCATCGGTTTTGACAGTCTCTGGGACTTCCAGGGGAATTCTCCACTATGAGATACCGTTGACTTTGAGGTGTGAAATACGTTGGTGTTATGGAACGGCACAAGCAAACAAATGCCCCAGCTTGTCACGTATCACACTTTCTCTGAATACACATTTCAATCCGACCATTCGCAGGAAGTCATTACATATGATGGTTTACCATAACAAGCAGTTTCTATGTACGCAAATGTAAAGCTTCCTTTTTTTAGATGTATTTGAGTGAAAATTAGATTCACACATGTTCCTATTATAATGATACTCGAGTTACGCAGGACTTAGAAAAACGCATCCACAACAGTTGCTCCATGAAGAGTGAGCAAGAAGGTTTACTGTTTTGAAAATCCTCCAAGTGGCTTGCCTTGCCATTGTTTTGACTGCAAAGTACACATCAAGCATAATAATAATACAATAATAATGATACAGTTACATATTATCTTTTTTTTATCAACTAATTTGTGAGACCATGAGAAACTCATTTTGAATGAATTTTTAAAAGTCTTAAATATTAATGTGTCACAAGACTTGAGTGTCTTAGGATTGCCATCTTAAGCCTATGAAATATCAACATCAGAACTGTACAAGTTAATCCACAACATTATTTGCATATATTAAGTGACATTACAAATGTAAAATTAAATACATAGCTAAAGGGACATGAGCATGTTACACTTAAAGGTTACATTGCACAATGCAAAGTTACATGCACAATANNAAAAAAAAATTGAGACTAGTGGGGATGAGATTCCCCTTATAGAGTAGATTATTTACTTACACTTTAATACACTGGCTGTTAACTCAGTTACCTTCCACAATTATACAGAGGAATGTCTCATAGTAAAAATAATAAATTATACAAAATAACCAGATGATACTCAAACAAACAATTACTGGTTACATGACTTAGTCTTACCACTTGTGACTTCACCTCAAAGAACTAGCCCATTTTTCCTCATTGTGTGTGGTGTCATCTTCAGAAGACAGCAGACAATACACTTGTAAGATCAATATTTTTCCGTCACTGACATTTTCTTTAGCATTTTTTTTTTTTTTTTNNCCCCCATCATCCAAACAGCAGGCCTGAAATGAACTTACTTGAACATATATCTTCAAAAGTGAAAAAAAAGAGAAACATCTTGATGACAAATAAAAAAAAATGAGTAATGCAACCAATCTCGCAACTGTGAAACTTGGATTCTTTTTAATGACACCATGCTTACGACACTTCTTTTCCTGCAGAGATGACAAACTTTGCAAAAGTTTCGATGCAGCGTCTAAGTTCCAGGATTTAATCAAGCTGACAGTTGTTGCAGTGAATGGCAAAATGAACCATACAACATAACAAACAATGATTAACAGCCCACAACAAAGAAATGGAAATCTCATTACTTGCGAAAATTTGAATATGTCATTGTGTGCGAGCAATATAATCCATTTATCTATCATAGCTGCCAATGCTTCTGACACCTCAAGGAAAAAGTAACCAAAGTCCTACCGGTGAGAAAAAAAAAAAAAAAATTATCAGAATTTTGATTTTGCATTCGGAGAGAAAAAGAAACAATTATAGATGCGAGAATTAAGGTTGTCAGTCTGGATGGGAAAAATGAAAAGTTTTGTTTGCATTAGTAGCAGGATGGCTCGAAAGCCGGAAGGCAATGAGAACAGATGCTGTTTGTTGATCTCATCTTTCACACACCAACCTTCACAACTTGTTAATTTCTTGTTAAATTCAATGTAAGATATCCACTCAATTTGATTGTGACAATTTAATGAAATTACGGTCCAAAATGCCTGGGAGAGCCATCAATTATGGGAAATGAGGAAGATTTTGTACGATTGACATGATGTGTTTGGGCGAGAGGAAACAGAAACCCCCTCCAAGACGGCGGCATCGGCTTCGCTGATTGAGAAATTCTCGATTAGCTCTGTCACCTTCCAGTGAAACTTCTCCTTTTTTAGATACTGTTTCTCTTAATGTTGATTTTTCTTATTAATCTCTGGTTTTTGCCTATTGGTTCAGGTTTCCAATCTCTCCTAACCAAGTTAGACACGTGTTATCAAATATTGGTCCGTCGAATATTTTTTTTTTTATCATTAATGAGAAACCTACCGCCAATGCCATGGTCTGATGGTTCTACTGCAAGATAAGCATTGTTGTAAGTATCATTTCTGTTTTTGTTACACCATTCAGTTTGGCTTCTATCATGTTGGTGAAGTCATCAAACATCTCAAACATTTACAAAATGTGCAGTTGTCCATGTGCATGGACTGAATGAATGTGTTCTAATTTTACCGTAACCATAATTTTTTAACATTAATGTATCTGATTGACCCTTTGGGGATAGTTTCTCTCACATTTCAGGGCTTACTTCTGGCATTGAAAGTGACAGGCTCTGAGATGGAGACTTCTTAATTTCTTTATAATTTGCTATGAAGTGTTCATAAACTGATCATTGTTTGTTAATTGTTTATCAGTGACTGGGATACACACTGTTATCAAAAGCTTGAGATTTCCCTTCATCAACTATAGAATTCTGGTGAGTAGGTGTTATTTCTGTATGACTGCAGTTTCAATTATTTTTAAAAAGAGAACACTAGTCCAGGGTACATTAAATATAAATTTTTTCATGGCATCATCTCTGGAAGGACAATGGATGCTGTCAGTACAAACAAAAGATGAAACAATAGTGTACTGAAGTAAATGGTTTTACTGATGACATGCGTGCAAGCTATGTGCAGATGGAAAGTAAAACCTCAAGTTACATTCATTCAATATTGCAAAGCAAATAGCAAGCACCCATGGTGGCAATGAGATTGCCTTCAGGCAAATACTGAACAGAGAGGGCATTTTACATCTCTCTCAATTTTGCATTTTTTTTTTTTTGTCTTTTTGGCACCTGTGATCATGATTACAGAGGATGCAAAATTGTGAAAAACCAACTTCAGAGCACATTCGAATTCAAATTCAACTCTGAGTTCACTTGGACATGTTCCAACCATTTATGGACTTCTACTGAGCAGTGTGTGTATGACAATGTCAAAAGTTCCCCGACTGACTTTCAGCTTGAAATTGATGTGACGCATGTGTTTGACAAACGATGTAACACTTTCCACAGTGTAAAACTATTTATCATTTTTACAGTATAAGTTTTAATAAAACATCATTAAGTAAAACAACCGGTAGTATCAGAAAAAGATTACACTGAAGGTGTGCAGTATAATGACTTCATTGAGGTATAAACATTTCCAGTAATGTGCACTGCCATTTTGTCAGTTTGGCCACATCAGGTTTGCTCTAAGGGCTCAAGTAATGATACGTGCTATTTTTAACTTAATTAATATGGAATTGTACTTACAAAGTCAGGTGTGTTTGACTAACTTAGCAAAAGCAAAAAGCATGCTATAGACGTGGCGTTAATTAAGTCCATGAGATAAAGAAATTTAAAAGAAATAAAATAAAAGAACAACTCAAAAACAAGCACAACTGAATGGAATTACAGTAGCTGCAGTTTTGCAAGATGCTCAGATGCTAGGATATTTGGAATGTCACAAGAAATATTGCATCAAAATACCAAACATTTTGAACAGTAAAAAAGAAACTTTGCCTACTTGAAGGTGTATATGATTGTCTTTGAGGTACAATACTAACTGTCCACAACCACTGAGCTTGTGCATTTTGTAAGTCTAAATAATATCAAGATCCCTACAGTGTTTGTTGCCTAACCATTGTTTCAACTAATGTCCCTGTGAAACCACGCTACGGTGCAGATATTTACTCAATTTGTTCAGTAAATTGAGGCCATTACCTATTGAAACTTGCTTCAGTAAACAAATGTGGCACCATATTAACTTTAATAAATGTTGAAGGGCCGTAAGCATCGAAATGACCAAAATTATTTAGATACACCGTACCATCAAAGCAAAAATATAATGAACACAGATGAAAATAAACATGCAATTATCGCACAAAATTAATGATTGAATTTGAAGGCTATTTCCGGGATGGAAAAAAAAAACAGGCTTTTTGTTGACATCAGCCATATTTCTTCTTTTTGTTTCCGTTTAATCAGCTTCAGAAGCTTTTTTTTTTTTGTTGCAAATTGCACTTCATTAATTTCATTTTATTACATCGTTTACCTTTCCTAGGAATACACTGCCTCTTTTGCTCGAGACTGCTGAATTAGTCATGTCCTTTCAACACGAACAGACAAAAGGAGAAAAAAAAAACTGATAGTATGAGTTCAATTTCATCTTGATAATTTGAAGATATATGAGTAAATATGATCCACCAAACTCTGACGTGAATGTTAATGGATTAAATGAGCTGCCAAAAAAAAAAACATCATCAAGCAAAAGAGTGGAACTTACAGTCATTTTGCCCTTTATAATCAGTGCTTGCATTTACAGTGATATGCTGCCACCTATCATAAAGACTTGAACATTACTGACACTGTAAATACATCTTGACAGTCACTGACAATGGCAATCAATGGTAATTACAAAGTGCATCTTACATAAAATAGCCTATGAGAGTGACCACGATAGCTCCAAATCATATAGCCTGCTACAGGTCACATACTGAACAGAAGTTGCCAGCCTATCAGAAAAGATAAATTTTTCAAAAGTGTTGCTTGCCTTTATTCTCACATCTGCCATGTTCATTCCTGTTTGTCCATTAAATTAACATTTGCAGCTCCTTGACAACAGTCACAACAAGAAAATAGAAAAATGAGATCATTTTTCAGTGGATTTTATTCACCCCGCATACTCTGAGGGTGTAAGTCAGACCGTAGTCAGAACTAAGAGAGACATTCACGATGAAGATCTACAGTCAACCATAACCAACAATGACTTGAACAGGCAAACTCAAGATCTTTCGTTCACATCAACCTTTGCCTTCGCTCACTTCTTGAAAAAGGTCAAAGACTCGTGTATGACACTTTCTTTTAAAATAAAATAACACAGCTTGTGGAAACTTCGCATGGACGTTACATGAAATTGGTCACAAATAAGTGACCACAACTGATGCACTCGCCCCACAAAGAGCATGAAGAATTGGAAGAAATAGAACAATGGGCATCATTTATGCAAAAGTTTAAATTGTTTACTTCTGCACCTGCCGGCATTTGAGCAGGGATACAAAATACAAGAAAAATAAAGCAACACTAAACAAACATCATACATAGTGTCCAATGTGTGACCAGACCTTTTATGTGTAACTGTTCATGAAAAAGCAAAACTATGTAATATTACTCTGAACTAACAATGAAAAGATGATTTGTAATCTTAAGCTGGATTTGGAATATATGCAGAAAGTACAGTGTATGTAACTGTGACTAAAAAATGATATGCATAATTTTGATGGTTCCTTCTATACCAGTACAACTTAATTCCAATAGCACCATCTTCATCATTCATTCCTCCTTCCATCATTTTCATCAGCAGCATCCTCTCCAGGTCTCTTAATTCCTCCAGGCCTGCACACAGCTGTCAGTCAATCTTGCTATACCCCACATTACACATTTCTCCCCCACCTCAACCCAACCCGCCTATCTCGGCACCTCACATCGTGTTAGCACATTTTCACCAACCCAAGGAATTAATTGTTCATGAAGGAAGGAAAGCAATTTATGTTTGTAAACACAAACCCTGCATTTAACAAAGATTGACAGCATGACAAGAGTTCAAAGAAGTGACATTAAGCTATATATTCAGTATAGTTTGAACTACAGATTTACCTTCATCAGCATATGCAAAAAATCTCAGACATCCACACCACTGTGTTACAAATGAAACATACTGCATTCACCCATTAATCAAAACACCACTCCAATGATTTAGAAGATCCTTAATATTTATGATTCATAGAGTTCAGATGAGAGTAAGCCACCCACTGGCTGACATCATCACTTCCATCTCTCTCTCAGTCTCTCTCTGTCTCTCTCTGTCTTTTCTCTTTAAGAAGAGCTCCACCAAAACCTGTAAGTTTTGACCTATTTTTGCACGTAATGTTTCAACTTAAATTCTTCTGTACTGTTGCCATTTGTTTTGCTGGCATTCTGTTGTGTTGATGTTCTGTTTTATTGGCACTATCTTTTCTCCAGCTATGCTTTCCTTTTTATTTCTTCTGAATTGTTGGCACACTGTTTGTTGGTGTTCTATTTGCTGATGTTTTATTATAGTTCTGTTTTGTGTTCTGCTTGAATGGAGTTGTTTTGTTGTAGGCATTGTTTTCTTTATGTATTTTTTTCTTTGGAACCCTTCTGTTCTGTTGTGTAGTTGGTGTTGTTTTGCTGGCATACTGTTTTGTAGGTGCTCTTTTCGCTGATGTTCTATTGCAGATATTTTGTTGTATTGTTGGCGTCATGTTTTGCCGGAGCTGTTTTCTTTCTGCGTGTTTCTCATTGACTTCTCCTGTTTTGCCACTGTTCTGTTTTGCTGGGATTATGCTTTGCCGGTGTTTTATTATAGTTCTATTTTGACAGGTGTTATATTTTTGGTACTCTGGTGTATGCTTCTTGTTGAATTCTTCTATGTTGCTTGTGGTTCTTTTTGCTGGTGTTATTTTGCCAGCATTCTGTGCTGCTGGTGTTGTGTTGGTGTTCTGCTCTGTTCAGTGTGTTGCTTTCTTTGTGCAGTATTTTCTACATGATACTATAACTTTTCATGACATCATAGCTAATCAAATCAAAGGAAGCAGTGTCTTATGCAGCAATAGAATTATGCATTCATTAAGTCATAGTATATCACCGCTTTTTTTTTCTTCTTCTTGAATAGGTGTAGTCTAAATATTTGCACTTTGAAGCAGAATGTAAGGATCATCATGTGTCTATTAAGAATGTGCACACTTAAGTGACATCTGCATATAATTTTGAACATTGAAAAACATTAACAACATCTGTTGTCCTTGTTTAAACAAGAACTTTACAAAGAGACCATACCAACTTTTGTATGGTTTCTCACTTTCTGCATCATGTTAGTTAATAATAAAATTCATTTTAAGTTAGTAAAA
>VJOZ01151331.1:0-19737 GCA_009801055.1 Stichopus horrens | reverse complement strand
TTCCATGATCACTAGTATTTTACTGGTATCACTGTAACCTGTCTTTTTTACACATTTACACCACAGATAGTTTCATGATTGTGTTGTAATAAAAAAAAAAAATTACTGAAATCCAGTCCCAATGATTTGAAGTAAATTAAGTCAAAGATTCCAGCTCTTTGATGAATGTCAAAAATCATCTCATACTGTACATGACTACTGATACAGTGCTACACAGTGATACTGTAGTCTATGGTACAGTCACAGCACACTGTAATCTGTCACATTCTTTAATTATATTCAGAACTTATGTTTGTTGTTCAGTTACAGTGGTTTGAAGGAATTGATTTAGGACCATCACAGAAAAACAGCATGTGTACAGGATTTCCCTGCAGTACAAAATGAGGAAGGTTTGACAGTAAGGGAGCAATACCATCTTCCTTGGGTATGCATTTAAGCTGACATTGTCTTCTTTGCCGAGCTTTGTACACTAGGAGTGATTCTTAATCTTTTGATGCAATTATCGAGTATGCTGTTCATATTTTGTGAATTAAGACTTGATTTGTAAAAGGGATATCATCTTAGGAAACAGGTGACTTTACATGTATAGACTCTTAACAGCTCATCAAATATGAAAAGTGATTTGTTTGTTGACTTTTTAATTGAGTGATGCCTTGCGGGGAACACATTTTTGAACATGATTGAATGTGAAGTTACCACTTCACTACCCTTGGTTGAAAGCCCTTGGTAGCGACACTTTGATAATGCTGTCATAGAGGCAGGTTTGTCAAAAAACTGATCATAGTTTAGTCTTCATCTCCAATTTTGACGTTTTAGGCAATATTTCTGACTCGGATGAATTTTGTTTTCATATACGTATTCTGCAGACTGTCCTTGCAACAACGTTAAAGGACAACCATAATCCAGATCTTCAGAGATTAGCCATAAATTCACTATCCAGCGAAGAGCAGGATGCTCACGACCTCTTCATCACCGTCGATGATCCCCAGAAACATGTCACCAAGATGGAGACCTATGCCACCTACAAGGTGTCAACAAAGGTTAGTATGATCTGATGATAGCCCAAATCATTCTTAAACAAAAGGTAATAATCTAACTGGCTTCTTCAGTTTTGATTATCAAAACCATCTGAGCTACTAGTGGCATTCCATTTTTATGTTGCTGAAAGCGTGTACACAGTCCATAGAAGTCTGGAAATCGTGGAAGCCAATACTTTTGCTGTTACAGTATATTTTTCTAGTTATTGGAGGTCATAGGATGTGGTTGATTTCTCCCAAAGTCATAATCTGGTGTCATGGAATCGCAGATTTATGACAAACCTTTTTAAATCTACTTTTGATCTACAAATGCAATGGAAAAGTCATTGAAATGCTTCTCATATCATTTTACAAAGATTGTGACATACTGTATACTAGACTCCAAATGAACCCTGAATATCCATCCTTGCAAATATAACAAGTTCACACTAACTTGTGGCACGAAAATTTGGTTCAAATCTCACCATTCCTAGTAGACTCAAGTACCATTTTAAATCGAAATTTACATGAAGCGTCCGCTGATTTCGAATGAAGACTGCGCAGAATAAGGTATGTAAATTCTGCTTGACCATCAACAACAACCATGTATGTAATGATTTGCAGGGGACAAAAGTTAAAGAATCCTGCTAGACAGCAACAGTGCCCAGTTCCAAAGTTTTGCAAAGAATCAGTAACCAGACACAGATGCTCGATCTCTGCTTTTCATTGTAAATTTGTTTGTTTTTCATTTCAAGTCACAAACACATATCCAAGCTCATTTGTAAAACATTTTAAAACCATGGATATAACTGTGCTGCAGTGATGTGTAAGAATGGCAAAGATCATGTTGCTGGACAGATCAGGAAGACAATGGCTGTTGTGCACCTCCACATCCCACAAAAGGATCAATGTCTTTATTAACCCTTGTCTTTTAGTTACTGCATGCAACAGGCACTTAATTAGTGTTCTTCATGTACAGTACCAAGTGCTTCAAATTGTGTTTTTACATAAATGGTGCACCCTGTGGAGATACCAAGCTCATAAAGTTAAGAGACTGAATGCAGTCAGTGGGTTCTGGGTGTACCAGTGTTCCATGTTCTGTATTGTGAGTTGGCTCTTCACAACTTTGACTTGCAAGAGGTCTTTTTGTTTTTGTTCATGCTACAGTACCTTTCAGAAAATAGTTACAAAAGTTGCTGTAAAGGCTATTCACAGTCCTTCTGTTCTGAAGCAATAAGTTGCATGTTTGCAACATTTGAAAAAACCAAAGTACCATAGAGCTAACAAAAGAATAATCTCAGCAGATTGATAGAGGCGTTTTACCCACAGAACTCAGGAAAGGTCAGCAATAGGCATGCTCTGAATACAAATTAACAGTTTGTCCTTAACTGTTATGAACAAAAATATGATTGAGATGCCATGCCATTTAATGCATTGCTCATGCACAATACACAAGTTTTTCCTTGCTTGTGGGATAACCCAGTTTTACAGGGGTCCATGCTTAGTAAATCCAGAGTGTAAAGAATGCCGCTAATAGCTGGCTGATTGAACAAATGAATGAACAAATTTTAACTTATAACTTTAACATATGCTGGTATATGATTAGATCCATGACAAACTATCCTCATTGAGTTCAGTAGTAGGCTTAGGAATCTGTAGTAATGTTGGAAACCTGTTCCAAAAGTGAATCAAAATTTGGTAGACCAAATGGTGAGCCAGTACTGTAATAAATGCAAACTCTGGTCACATCAGGATGATGCCAGTCCAGTATAAGTCTGGACGGTGTTAATAGTGGTGTGAAGGGTTACTAGTGTCTTGACATGGTACAGTAGATGGGAGTACACATTGTTATGATAGGATGATAGTGTGGGTGAGTAGTTCATAAATAACCAACCCAATGTTGTATTAGTACATTTTGTTGCATGCATGCCCTGCATTTGACATGTCACTGGGTTATTAACATTGTTTCTTGTCCCCCCCTCTTTCACTCCAGACCACGAGGGGAGACTTTGACCATCCAGAGTACACACTGAGGAGGAGATACACAGACTTCCTCTGGCTTCGTCAGAAGCTGGAAGAAACCCAACCAACTCACCTTGTGCCAGTGAGAAATTTCTTCTTGTACAATTTTGTCGCTACCTAGCTAGCCACAGATTTGACCTAAAATGATGACACAGATGTTTGTTATTTAAAACGGTCTTTTTGCGTTTTACTGCAGCATGTCTGTAGCAAACTCATTTTCTGGTAATGTGTTGAACAGTTTCTTAAATCTGTTCTCTCTATGAAGGTGTCATTAAGTTTGCCATTGTCTCTACTGGGCAGGGAGTTTCAATACCCCGAAAGGATACTGTAAATGATTTATGTTTCACTCTTACCCTCTTTTTGAAGGGTACAGTAGATTTCTGACCATGACCTGTTGCAGATTTACCTTTTCATCGACTAGCACTGAAAATACAATACCATGGTATCTGTAGTGACTGATATGTTAAAGATTTAGCACAAATGTGCCGTTGGCGCACAAAACGTTGAGGATGATTGAGGACCTACAGACCTTCCACGCTCTGAAAAATTCTGTCATCCAGGCTTGATGATAACGTTTGGCATGGTTGTCAGACCCTTATAACTATGACTTTTCTCCAACAGAAAGTGTTGCCAGAGTCAAACATCTATGTTGTCGAATGATGCAGTGCTCAGTGTATTTTTGTGACTTTGTTTCTTATTAAAGAATTGATACATAACCAATAGAATACATCTTCTAAACATACAGTTCCTTTCTCCAAGTTTTTTTTTTTTTCTTTGTTAATATGGCATTTTAGATATAAACTTCAAAGCATGGTAACAGTTTCCTGATATAATTGAAGGAAAATGTCCCAAATTTGTCACAGCTAAAAATTCAAAAGTTTGAAGACCTTGCAAAGGAGGTTTGTGGTCTCCTGTGATTGTGGCTTGTCATGCCAGTATAGTACTGTAACACATCTAGCTTTGATAATGACACATGAGCCTTTGAATATGAACTCAAACTGTTTCAAAGTTCATGTAAAGATGCGAATAAAATTCATTAAACATTGAAGTCATGTCATTTGATAGTATTTACAGTTGATACATACCAAGTAAACAATAAAGTTACTTCAAAGATTCTGTGCCAGGTCATTGGAATTTTAAGTTGATGTCACATCAGAATGGAAAGTTGTGTGCGTAAAATTTTTTTTTTTTAACTTTGACTAGGTCCGGTATAAACCATTGCTCACCAATTAAACATGAACCATTTGTGATATTTATGCTAATCATGAATGGGTCTTGTGAGTTTTAATGTTTGCATCCATTCCCAACAGCCCTTGCCAGAGAAGCACAGCATGAAGCTAGACAGGTTCAGTCCAGAGTTCCTGAAGACAAGACAGCGTGCTCTGAACAAGTTTGTGAGCCGCATAGCGGAACACCCCACCCTATCCTTCAATGAATATTTCAAGATTTTCTTGACTGCCAAGGCATGGGTAATTCATATCTATTCCTTGAGAAAGTTTGTTGCTTCACTCGCACCAATCCTTCTCCATGCATGCCATGCAAGCAAGTACATAACCAAGCAACTCGCTGGTGTTCTTGAAACATTTTGTGCTCATCAGAAAGGAATGAAGAGGAGAAAACCCTTGTTTGCCTTCATATTTCAAATAACAAACAGCAAAGTATTTGAAATGTTTCATAAGTACTTCCTTTTTTTTTTACAAGTACTTTCTTGCCAAACTAAAATGCTTCTCTAGATGCATTTTGTTTCAGTGTACATTTGAAAATTGTACAATACAGTGTGAATTATAACTGTGAGTCAAAAAGGGAAAAAAATTCCTTTCTTATCAGCAGAAATTGTTTGCATCAGACCATTTTGTGTTGTGGTTGTCAGAGGTTTGTTAATATTTCTGGGTAATTGTGCTACGCTTCTTCTGTTATGATTTTATATTGTTTTTTTTTTTTTTTCAGGTAAGAATTCAATTGATACAACGTAAGTCATATGGTACTAAATGAAGGAGAGAGTGTTTGTTCCAGAAATATTACAAATAATATAGTAACTTCAATGATGGGTACGTCCTATCTTCATCTAGTGTTAGACTGTCTGGTTTGCAGATATTTTGCTTGAAGTATCTATACAAAAACAATGTCAGGTTGTGTGCAAAATGTCTTGCATCAGCCCTGGGTAGTGACTGAAAACAAAAATTACCAAACGAGAAACCAAGTAATACTTGCCATTAAAGGTTAGAGTCCATAATAGTAAAATGTTTTAAAGATTTGATGGAATTATGCATAATTTACACCAAAGATGGCCTTCCTGTGATTGTTTGAAGCATGTGTGAATCTGTATCGTGTACTAGGACTAAAGTCATCACTTGTTTGTGTCGGTTAGAAAAAGAAAAAAAGAAGAAGAATATACTACTTTCCAACTAAGTATTTCAAATGCTTCTCAATAGAATAAGTATGAGCCTCTCAATAGTATAAGTATGATGTATGAGAAGGGTTGGTTATCGAGTCCAGCTGCCTCATGTATGCACTAACTGAAGTTTGATGTTGTTTTTATCATAGAATCACACGTCATGCTCACTCACGTCTCCAAGGCCCAATCTCCAGCGGCACCATCCATTCATTACTACACTGTCATTGCTTAATATTTTGTCATGCAAAGCAATTTTGTCTTCTCTTGTCTCAATCAAGTGGCAATCCTAAGTGAGTCAAAGCCAACTATGGATGTCAGTCACAAACCCACTTCAATGTTGTGTCAGAGACTTTTGATAACCATTGCTGAGTGGTAAACCCAAATAACTGAAATCTGAAAAAAGAGAGATGATTTTTGTCCTCTTTTGCTTGTTAGAGTTACCAAAGGAAACTGATTTGCCAATGCCCGCAGAGCGGTGTACATGTTCTCCGATGTGTGCTACCATTGTGTTTTTCGTTGCATTCTTCTGTTGGCCTATGTATATTAGTTGCAGCCATAGTCTACATCAAGTGTACTGATCTTTCCAAAGTAGCATATATACGCTTGTCATGCTCATGTGTTTGATTTTACCAGCTTATATGCAAAAGCTTGCCAACTGCATCTTCAAAAGAATAGTCCAGGCAGAATTTCAATTTCCAAGTTGAAAAGATCACATGCTGTTTTGACCACTGGATATCAGCCACAAGTCAGATATTGATGTAGAAAGAATCAATCAATGCAACTTCTCAAGTGCAACACAGTGCAATTTAATGGATATTCCTGTAGAGTGTCCACATTGTACTCTATTTTTTAAGTGAGATAACCAATCTATTTTTTTTTTGTCTGGACTATCCTTTTCAACTGCATGGCTGTAAAGTAATATGCCCTTAAAATGGTCAGAATAAAAGCACTTAGTTTGTCTTAGTCCAATAGATGGTTACATGTAGTTGTTCAAAGCATATGTTTACCAATTAGTGTATGGCATATGTCTTGGTAGAGCTCAAATTTGTGCTGACTATCAATTTGGTAAGGGGAATTTGTAACCCATTACACATGAATGAAAGTGTTGAACATATTTACCTCTGGTTGCTGCTGTGCAGAGACTCATCTGCTGGTCCAATTATGTACTATACTTGGATTTACCTATGTACCCCTCCCCCATCACACCCTGGGAAAGTACCATTGTTGAGGGGGGAGGTGGCAAGGGAAAATGGATTTAGTTGCTTTCACAAATTGAAATTTAGCAGGTAGTTTTTAGCGTGTGATATGTTAATGTATATTGCTTTCATGTAGTAATGGTGCACTGGATTTTTCTCATTTGGTGGCATTGTATGATGTAATTGATCAACCACTTCGGTGTGTACCTGATACAAATTGTATGGATTCCAGTCCTTTGCAAAGTCAGTTGTTGGTTGCACCCCCTCACCCCTCCCCTCTGAACTGTTTGTAACAATTGACGAGCTGTTTCGTCTTGATCGTGAATTTTAGGAACTTTCATCGCACCGCAAGCAGTCCGCATCGATGGTGTTCAGGCTAGGCAGTTCTGTCAAAGTTACCGCCTCGGCCTACATGCTGAAGAACAGGAGTCCAGAGTACACCATGATGGGAGAATACGTCAACACCTTTGGAGATAAGATGGGATCAATAGATAGAATATCGCAAAGGATCCTAAAGGAACAAATTGGTGTGTAAATCATAACAGTATAGTTTACTTTTAAGTTTTCTGAAATATGATGTTTTATGATCACTGTTTCAATCAAAGGAATTTGCACAGCTTATGAGATGAAGAAAGGAACAATTCTTTCTCCCTCTTCTGACCATGGGTGCAGTGTATAGGTTAATCATGCAAGTATCATTCTTACATTAAGTCTGTGTTAGGTCTCATTCAAAGTCATTTCATGTTAAGTAAGACATATTTACAAGGCCAGCCAATGTGTCTATTTGTCTCCTGTGATTCACTGAAGAGCATGGAAAGTTTTTGAATTTTCAAGGGAAGGGGGAACACTGTGAACAATGGTGAGAAAAAATGTATTAGGCTACCTTGTATTGCACAGAATACGTGAGATCATGGCCTATGCTGAATGTCATGAATGTTGGCAAAGTGTTGAATGTTTTCCCCGTGGACTTTGGGCAGGTTGATATGCTCCTGATGAGACCAGTGTAGGCTTCGTGCAAGAATACTTTGAAATTGAAAAATATGTCATTTTAGTCCACTGTGAATGCATGCTCCTTAAAAGGATTCTCAAGTCAAAGAAGAACAGTTTTGCATCCACACTATCTCTTGTTAATCATTTGACTATGTTACGGACATCTCCACTCTGTTTCTTCTCGATAGTGTTTCAAGAAGAGCTGACAAATTATGGACCAGCATTCAGACTTTGGTCCGATTGGGAAGTCGATCTGGCAGAGATTTTGAACTCATTTGCATCCAGCATCACTACTTGTTCAGAAAGCATGAAGACCCTGGTATGAGAAAGAGGCAGTACCCATCACTCATGGCATATGACTTAACTTTCTGTGTATGCCCGTTATAGGACTGGCTAATGTTGTATAATGTCTGGAAAAGTACATATGATATGTAGAACTCAAAATGTCCTTTAGTTATGAAATATTTTGTCATAGACACCAAGGGAATCAGTCACCCAGAGCTTCCTTTATGTATACATATTCTGCATAAATTAGTACAGCAAAACTACCAGTGTAAATATCTGCATGTTGGACTTGCTAATTAATCTCATTAGGTGTGTTATTACATGTAATACCCATCCCATCTTCCCATCTCTCTAATACACTCAAATGAGACGCATTTGCCCTTTGGCACAGCTCGTGGCTTATCCTAAACTCCAGATTGAGAATATTGAGCATGTATGTGTCTGTGTATGTTAAGGGAGGTATTGGTAATATCAAGGCAAACTTACACTATGGTGTGGTTTACATAAATTTAAAGTTATCTTGTTCTCCTGGTTTGCAGGTGATTAAGAAATGTTTCCTTTCATATTTTACAGTGTGCCATTTTCTGAAACTGTTATTTGTTGCCCTTGTATTGATCCAAATAGAATAATCACACCTTTACAATTCTGACCAAATTTGTTTGTTTTTTGCCCCCCCCCCCACAATGTGATGGCTGATTAGAAAGTGTAGCTGTATACATACGCCTTAGCTTAGCTACCATGCTGACATTTGATCCTTTGATATTGATAACTTCCTTCCAAATATCCACATCTTCACTCAGCACTTGGTTTGGTGGACCACTGGGCATGCAGGTTCAATAGAGGTATCAGGCAAAATACAAGCCATGACTACACTACATATGACCTGAACACTCTGGCATATAGATTGCTATATCTAGTTTAATGTCGCTAGAACGTACTGCTACTGGAATAGGTGTTGGTGTCAGTGTGGGACCCTTCTAGTATAGATCTCCTATTTCCAATACCAGCGTTGGTGTTGGTGGAGAGAGCTGCCGGCGTTTTCGTCGGTGCCTGATTTGCCAGTGTAGGAAACAACACTGATTCCGATGATAATACTTTGCTGTCATGCAGGTATATATGTGTGTGTGTGCATGTCTGTCTGTGTGAGTGGTCCTTGCATGTAAACATAATGTACAGTAAAATCTCAAAAAGGAAAGCTTGAACACAGATAATCACAGGCGGACCTAACTCAGTGAAAGGTGTGCATTTTATAGGAATTTTTGTAGGGGCGTTTGTGATTTCAGGAGAGGGTCAGTTCTTACTCAGGGGCAGACTTTCTCCCTAAATTTCCCTGCGGAGACAATGTAGGGAATATTTAATGAGAGCAACCCTAAAGAGATGCGCAGGGCTTTAATTTAATGTTATTAGTGTATATTTTTAGTGTATATTTTAGCGTGATGTTGAATACTAAGTAAGTACAAGGTGCCCCTGAATGGTCTCATTGTAAGACTGCAACTCTTGATGTGACAACGTTCATTATTATCATCCATGTCATGTTCATCATTGACACCACAGTGATGTGCTTCGCAATTCTGGTTATGTTTTCTAGATTGAAGGTCAAGAACTGTTCTTCACACCTCTGATTAAGGAGTACATATTATATTCTGATTCTGTCAAGGTAAGCTGAATGTTTTTTTCTTTTCTACTTTTTTTGTTTTACATGCCTTTGCAATCATTGCAGCACCCCCTCCCCCACCCCACAGTTCTTTTGTGGTGAAAGAATGTTATTGTCCACAACAGTCGTGGCTAAGTGGTGGGAAGTTACTCATTGACGTCATGTCACGATCTTCAGAAAAAGGTGACTGAAAAATGTACAGTCAAAATTGATTGAAGAATACAGAGAAATTGAACCCTAGCAGGAATGGATTAGGAACAGGAACAAGCAAATTCAGAAGTACAAGTCTTCTTCATCCTCTTCCCCAAGTACATTGAGGTTTCTCAGTTACTTGTTTGTTTGTATGTAGTCAGTTAAAAAATTTGTCCATAAAAATGTAATACTATTCGTGTTCATATGTGTTCAGTTACTGGGAGTGGGGGTGATAGCAACCACTGTGAAAACCATTGTTCTAGATTATACAGATGTCCGACATCCCATCTCAATTGTTTGGTTGCAATGTCCCATGTTCCTAAGTTTGGTTCATTTTAATCTCTTTGTTTTTGATGTGAGTCACTCGGTTGAGATGTTTGTTGCTCCACACAGAATGTCCTCAAGAAGAGGGATCTATTCCAGATGGAATACGAGCTGGCGGTGGACGAAATCACCAGGAAGAAAAATGAAAGAGAACAGGTTTGTGCTCCTTTGGAGATGATTTTAGCAGATTTATTATTTTTTGTCAAAAATAGAGAATCCTTGTAGAGTGTGAGATTTTTAACTGTTTGTTGAACAGACTTGCTGTTCTGTGAACTTTACTCGCAAAATTTTATAGCTCAATGTTTATGTACCCTTGCAAACCTCGCAAGCTGCTCTAGTCCTTTCCGTGGTTAATTTCTAAACATTTGTTGTTATTTATTCATTTGCATTTTCCCCTCCCCCCCTTCCTCAAACCTTTCTGTCTTCTCTGGTGATCTCTTTGTTTCACATTTTCGTGCCAGTACATTGTGATGAAATGTTCTCAACTTTGTCCTATTTGTGTGAATTCTTTGTTATTCACAGGTATGTATGTTCGTTAACAATTGTTGCATATATCTTACATGTTAGCTCTTTCCTATGAAATCAGATGCATTTATTCTCTGTGCCAAAAAAAAAAAAAATGGTTATTGATGATTCTAACCTCTTCTGCAAAAAAAAATGGTCATTGATAATTCAAACCTCTTCTGCAAATACTTAAACTTTGTGAGCAAAGATTGTATGTAGACTTTGAATCAATGTTTCTGTCACATGATCGAGCTAGACAAGTCGTTCGTTGTGCCAGCCAGTTGTGCCATGATTTTATTGGATGGTAGAATGTATGACTCGTACAACATATTGAATGGCACTGTGGTCGTATAGCCACCATCATGCCAATGATTCTAATATTACAGACTAATTAAAAAAAGCAGCTGTTTTTGTGGAAGTTAAACTGAACGGAACAAATACTATTATTGTTCCATTGAGAGGGTAATCCTCCATGTGTGTTTGTGTCCTGTAATGGAAGAAAAATGCTGCCTCTGTGCCATCTTTGTGATTCTCAAATTGTGCAAAACTGATTTGTCGTGACCTGTATGTTTGGGTTTAAATGGTTGGTGAAACGTCCAAAATTGATTGTGTCATAATCTGCTTAATATCTTGTGGTCAAAAATGAAACCCGAAATGATGCAGACCGTCGCACCTACAGTGAGATCAATCTCTCAACCAACTACTGGAGAAAAAGGATAAAAGTGCCATCGTTTTTCGTGCTCTCCCAACTAGGTCAAAATTTCAGACCAAAACTATTCGATCGGAGCCATTATGGGTAAGAACCCTGAAGAGGTCAAGGAGGAGAAAGGGGTGAAACTTGAGACACATATAGAGAAAGTAAGTGACCTTTAGGGAATGTTTGTATGATAACATCATTCTGTAGTGAACCCTTTGGAAATGCATTGCCTTAATAAATAAACTAAATCTTGAAGTTACACCAGAATTGGATGGAACACATATGCTGGAGGTTTTGTGAGAGTAGACCTCCTGTCTTTTCTCCTTAAATCAGGAAGATGATCAATGCTTTTCACTTACATTGCCTCTTACGACTGATGTCATGTAGTAAATCAGAATGGCTGTCAGCCTTCACGACTTGTCATAAAGACTGAAATTGGACTTGTGTTGTGAGTTACAACAAATTTGTTAGATTCCATACTGGAGTACAGTATGAGTACAAATTATGGAGTATATGTAAGTCATTTTCTTTTCCTGTGAGTACAAATATAATGCTACCATTCTAAGTACAGGAGAAACTGCTAGTGTTTAATAGGTGAGTACTTCAGGGCTGATGAAAACCACCCTGAAGAGTTGGTTCTTAAGATTTCATGTAATCGATGCCTACTGTAATTGTATCCTTGAATTGGCCGTAGGAAGGAAGTCATTTTCCGAAAACAAAAGTCTCAAATTTCCTGCATCGTGTGTATGGTATTGACGGCCTCTTACCGTAGTAGCTTGCAGATATTTCTCCTTTATCTTGTCAAAAATCTCACAACCTTCGCATAACCGCAGCGTATATCTAGTATTATATTTTTAACATGTTCTTGCCACCAATCCTATATATAGGTCAGATCTTCTGCTGTTAACTGCAGCACCTCTGTGCACCCTTTCTCTCTTGTTTTCTCTGTCTACTTGTTTACTATTTTTTGGTCCTATTTCTTTTTGTACTACTTTGCATGATTTGTAGTGATAGATATGTGACAGCTGTGATGTCACACATTGTTCATATATACTGCAGCTTGTACACATGTATCAATCACTTGGTGTAAGTTGTGGCACAGTTCCAGTTGGCAAAAAAGGTTCAATAGTATGATTAATTAGTTACTAATTTATTTATTAATTAATAATTAATATGTAATTAAAAATGAAGTACATAGTTATTGTTTGCAGATCAGTAATGGCTCTGAAACCACATGTGCTGACTAAGCTGGTCCCACATCATGTTCATCCAGTTGATCTGAAAACAAAACCTGTGCTTACGTCAGTTCCGTCTGAGACAATGCTTACAACAGTTTGATGTGAATCCATGCATAATTAAACTGGTCTCAAACCATGCTCAATTGAACTGGTCTCAAACTATGTTCAGCTGCTCTGAAGTCATTCTTACTCAACTTTTTCTTCTGGAAAGTGTGATCATTCAACTTGAATTGAAACCATACATCATTCAGTAAGGCCTTGAAACCATGCTTATTCTACTCTGCATCATAAGCTTATTGAGCTTGGTCTGAAACCGTGATTAGTCAACTTGTTCTTGAACTGTGTAAGTTCGTGTGCTTTGAATTATTGCTCAGTCAATGTGATCTGGAACTATGCTATTTGAACTGGTCTGAAATTGCAGTCAACCTATCCTCCGGATTCTGGGGCCATGGTTTTTGAAATCGTCTGAAATCATGCTCATTATGCATTTTTGTCTAGAACCATTTTATCCAATGTCATCTCCGATTGTGCTAAAATCAATTCTGTCAGAAGTTATTCTTATTGATATGGTCAGAAATCATTCTTAATCAATTTCATCTGAAACCTTGCTTATTCCACATTAACTATAGATGTCTGAGTTCTTCCCATTTCCAGAGATGTGTAAAGGTTTCATTTCAGAAGAAGTTTTTTTTTTATTCGCTGTCATTCTGAAAAACTTTTCTCCGAATTGAAAGTGTGCGACTTCTTGGAGGAGTAGGTAGTCTGCAAGCATGTACCTTAGATAAATGTAGATGTAAATTTGTGATGCATTTGGTCAGCTGTGAATGAGATACTTTGACATTTCTCTTTATTTATGTGTTTCTACAACATGAATATTAATCTGTAGATGTATGGAATATTTTGTGAGACCTGATCTGATTGTGTAAAATTTGATAGAAAATAAAGTAACCATCAGATTTTAAGCATCTTTTTAGCATAATCACCAAAATTAACAAAGAATTCTCTTCATTTTCTTTTGAAGCTCAAGAAACAGGTGGAATTTCTGAATGACAAAACAGAATGTGCCAACGCTGACCTAAAAGCTGATATGGACAGATGGCATCGGAATAAGAGGAAAGATATTAAAGATGCCTTCATAGGAATGGCAGAGAGGCATGTCAGTTACTATGAAGATGTAAGCCAGTTGAAACTTTTACTTTGTGAAGCATGTTTACCTCTCAAACAACAGTTCCCTACCGTATGGACCATATGTGTAACCCTAATTAATCATGCTATCTCCTGGTACACAGTGGTTCACCATATCTGCTATTTCAGTGGTGTTGAGGACATCTGTGTGACTCAATAAATACATGCAGATAAATCAATAGACATTTTCAAATTTAAAGAGTTGCGGCAGGGGATAGCCAAAGTTATTTCTAACTAGGGTTTATATATGAAAAAGGAATCTCCCATAACTACCCTAAAAATGTCTCCCCACCGCATTCCCCCTCCTTCCCCCAATCTAATTTTTGAATCATCTATACCCCTTGTTAGGTATCTCCTGTGGGTGTTTGCTAGTACTCTCAGGGGGTACCAGAGCCCCTGGTTGTGAACCAAGCCTTGGAAAGATGCACTTGACGCCTTCAAAGTATCATAATATCCATAAAACTGACTTTTTTCTTTTGCAATGAATGACCTAATTTTTGAAATTATCCTGAATATTATTAACATTAAAGACAAATGTAGATTGTGGATATGTGATTTAATCTCAAGAACCAAAAGTTGCATTATATTCTTGGCATGGTCTTTACGTTTACCTCAGCAAGTAGATAGTTCTCACCTTTTTTTTTCTTTGTTTTTTTTNNGTTTTTTTTTTTTTTTTTCTTCGGTCAAACTTTACAACTTGATAGAAATGCCATCCCAAAAGATGGTCTCCTCGTGACTTTCATGAATGTCAAAGTTCACTTCAGGTCATGAAGAGATGCAGTAATTGCCTGCATAAATAATGGACACTGAAGAGGATTGTGGCAGTGGCAAAGAATATTAGCGTAGGCTGTTTGCTACCATCAGGGACACATAGATGTAGTTTATTATTCCATCACTCTGACAAGCCAAATTCTAACCCTTTTCTTTAATAAATGGTCAATTGATTGGTGTCAACATGCTGTGGCATGGTCATAGTGAGGTGTAGAGTTGCTCTAAACCTGAGCCCTTGTACAGGTGTTGGCACACTTTGATCAGTTGTGCAAGACCCCCACATTCCTGGCCATTTCTGATCGGCAACTCAGATGATCGAAGAACTTTGTACCCTCAACTGCTTTTCATTGTATGAAGGAAACTGATAAGTACTCAAGTTGTCGAAACTTTGAGTTTGTTTGAATTACACACTCACCATGAACATAGAAGAAGAGTGAAACTTGATACTTACAGAACAAAGTCAGAAGTTGGTTTAATACAAGGTGAGGGTGGCATCTTTACACCCCCCCATTCCAAGAGAAAAAAAACAGATAAACAAATAGAAAGAAAAAAAGCAATGAAAAGCATTGAAAGTTGTATTTCTAAACTTAGCCTTGCAGAGGTTTTTCGACTGTTCTTGTTGGCCTAAGTATACTTGCTGCAGCACTTACTCTGTGTGCAGACAGGGCACTATGCTAGCCTAGGAAAACTTTACAATGTGTAAGTGTCCGTGTGTGCTCGCTGTCAACAAGACAGTCAACAGCTCTTGAGGCCTCATCTTCAAAAGACTTGTTTTTTTCACAGTGCTTTCACCAGTTTGGTTTGTTTACCCATAAACGAAATTGAACTCCAAAGAACTAATAGTTTGACCCCCCTTTAATCCATCCTACCTAGAACTGTCTGTTAGTGCAAATGTGTCTAGAACCGTCTGTTAGTGCAATTGTGTGACAGACTGCAAGAAATGAAGTTACATTACCCATGACGTTGGAGTCGCAATCGTTTTGCTTAAATCCACAAATAGTTCAAATTCTTCTCAAGTAAGTAACTCTATGCTTTACATTTCCAGATGCTTTCAGCCTGGGAAGAAGTCATGCATGTCCTCAGAGAACAGGACATCGTATTACCGGAACCCCCACAGCCGTCTTTCAGTGTTCCCCATCAGGAGTCCCAGAACAGTTCCTCCGAGAGCAAAGAAGACTCGTGGGTAAAAGTCGATGCAGAAACTTCAGAGGA
This sequence comes from Stichopus horrens, assembly GCA_009801055.1. Lineage (NCBI taxonomy): Eukaryota > Metazoa > Echinodermata > Holothuroidea > Aspidochirotida > Stichopodidae > Stichopus > Stichopus horrens. Next base: position 4,056 of record VJOZ01151331.1, on the reverse strand, counting down.
GTCCTAAAAATGTTGGACCAAGGCGGTCTTTGTCGACCTAAGGGCACGGCGGTCGAGCAATATCACGTAATAGCATGGCACACACAATGCACAGTGGTCAATTAATATAACACCCCTGGATGGTGACAACACCGCTAGTTGGCAGCTCACACTCTCTGCACTGTGGCAATCTTTGTAAGGTGATAGGACGGTTATTTATTGAGACGCACTCTATTTCATTACCTCAGTGAGAGTCTGACATTATCATACATAGCAATTGTCTTAATTATTGATTCAGCAAGGTTGGAACCGAATACATGCAGGATACGGTGAGTGCCTACACCAAGTGATCTTGTTTTGTGAAAGTTCCCTCTTTTCGTGCCCGGGAGTGAACTTGGATCGTCTTCAGAGGGTGCTGTCTGGGAACTGCGTCTGTTCGACGACACCAAGAAAACGATTGACTGGACATGTGGAAGTTTCTCTGTCCCAGTCTGTGCACAAGCTTTCACCCAACTTAAATGCCATGTGAATGTAATTAATGTAAATATTTAAAAGGGACTATAAATGTGAATATTAAGGCCTTAGAGGTGTTGAATAAGCCAATATCTCTCATTTACCAGCTTTCTCATAATTGTTTGGATCTCCAAGTATTGTGGCTGGTTTNNAAAAAAAAAAAAAAAACTATGCTGATGGTGGAGAGAATGTAACACCAGAAGTGACAAGAATAATCATATGAGTTAAAACTTGAACAGGAATGGCACAAAACACAGTGACAAATCCAAGTAGAAAAATTTTCTTCATCATTAAATGCAAATTATATTAGATTTACAATACACTGCCATAGTTTGTACCAAGTTTCTGGCTTTGATGACACCTCCAAAGGTCATCAGCTGAAAACCATCAGCTGTCATTAATGTTCTGCACGTCCAAACATACCAGCAGCCATTCACACCAATTTAATTATTAAAGTATGCCCTCTGTGTAATCTGTATGCAGTAGTTCCGAAGTGACTAAAGACAAAATTAAGATAAGAAATTGATAATCGAAATTGATATTCGTCAATCATTTTCTTGATATGTCTGAATATAGTGAACGGCATATTCAAATGTTTGAACTGCATATTCAAATGTTTGCGGAGGCAGTACCACCCACTGCTCATAATACCTGCCCACCACTCAGGGATCAATGTTACAGTACCGACCATCACAAATTTTTCTCATGAAACACACAAAACTGACAAATTTCCTGAAAATGTGACATTAATACTTTTAGAGTATCATAAAGTATTGTCAAAATTTAAGTTAGAGACAATATAAAAGTCATAAAAAGGCTAGAAAACCCTTGGGCTGGGGGACAAGGAGATTTGCTTCCTCGACCCCCACCAAGAGTCCTCACAGCAGTTCTCTGACTTCAAAGCCCAAGATTCCAGTCTTGCCTCTCCCTCTGTTTGCAGTTGGTAGTTTGCCACCACTAAAATTGGCCCAGCTACTTCCCTTATTAACAACCAAAGTTTATTATTCAATTTAATCTGCTGCTTTCATTGAGCTTGTACATAACCATGACTACCTTGTTGACATACTTTCAGTGGAATATTCCTTGTATGAAATGTTACATGACAGTTTATAATAAGGAGACAATCAGCGATTGTTCCTTGAGTGGACAGAACATTTCCACAATTGGCTGTATTAGTGAAAAGATTAAGTGAGAAACAGCCAGCCGCATTCCCTGTCGTGGTGTGTCAAGGTGTGTGATGTAGAGCTGCCAATTTGTACAGGGCAAAAGTTTTTTTTCAGGAAAGCATCGCCATAAGAAGTGTGAATATTAACTCAACTTCACATGCTCCTGAGAACTGTAAATTTTTTCATATCAGGAATTACAACTTTTTCAACAAGGTTAGTGGTTTTAGTGCTTGAATTTTTTTTGGTGGGGAGAGAGAGATATGTGTGTAGAAACAGAAAATTTGGTGAACTGGAAGGGAGGGGTTATTATTCTCAGATCTAAAAGAATTTTCAGTGTATCTGGATTATTTATGCTTTACATCATCTACTCCATCATTCCAAACATCACATCAGAATAAGAAACAGGGCCAACGGCAGGAGAGCTGCACATTATTGCAGAATCCGATCTCATATTACACCATGCTTCTTCTCTGTCCATCAGGGTTGATGTAATTAGTGTCTTCAATGTGATTAGGTCAACAGTAGTGGAATTGTCTATGATTTTTGCCAGTGGGTATTTCTTTGCACAATGGGTCCAAGAAGATATCTTTGAAGCTTTACGTTTTTACCGACCTTTCCATTTGGATGTGAAACCGATCAGATATGAAAAGAAATTCCAATCGGAGTCAAAGTTTCTTTAGAATATAAAAGCAGAAACCCCTTTTTTGGAAAATTTGCCATCAGAAGGTTTTCATATTGACATATTCTTTGAACTTAAATGCAAATTTCCGATCAGAAATCCTGTATTTGATATTTTACTCTGATTGCTGATTTTACTTGTCTATGTTTGTTTGTGTTCAATTTTATTTTGACCTTGTTGTTGACTTTAAGGGAAGCAACATTTTAATTTATCTTGTGGTGCAATACTTTGCATGAAGGTTTCCAATGAGTTCTTTTATCTATCTACAGCAGTGAATCTATGTCAATTGGAATTCGTACGACCACATTCGTCAAAATAGAAAAAAAAACCTTAAATAGCTTTGTTAGTAGTAGTCTGCTTCATGTTCTATTTATAACTTTTCCTTGCTTCATGTGTCAGTGAGGGTTTGTCATGTTGGCTCTGTCAACGAAATTGTTTTGGCTCTATTCTTGTTCAGTTCTCTTCATTCTTTCACAGAGTATGCCTTGGAATCAAGTGAAATGCACACAAAAATTGAAATAAAACTTTCAGAAGTACTGTTGTGAGTGGCAAACCTTGTGTAAGTGGTACTTTAATGAAATGTTCAGTAGTTTTATCAAATGAGTCGATTTACCCGTCAGCTGCTTTTATTTTTTGCCTTTCAGAGTTAACTCTCCTCTCTGAGCTTTACCAAAAGCTTTGAGCTTGGTCAAAGCAACTGTGTGGTAGTAACCACCAGATCCGTAATAGTCACCATGATGGCCTCAGTGTTTTCAAAACCAACCTTCAAATGATATTGTGTTTTGTCAGTCACGATTGGTTTAGAATGTTTTAATTCTGCTCATAGATTTCCTATTTCTCTTCAATATAGTTTTCGTCAATCACTCATCACCCCAAGCCATATTTTTGACCGTTGGAAAGCAAAATTCTTAGTGGGTTCTGCTCTTTGATTGACAGCAAATTCAAAAGATGCAAATTAGCTCTTGTCACTCAGCATATGCAGGGACCCATTGTTTTGATAACACATGTGTTCAGGAGTTTAAGAGTTTTAGCTGTGGGTTGGAACTTCATTGGTTGGGAGAATTTAAACTGGGTTGATCAGTCTCTGTCTTAAAGGGCGGTTTCTGACATGATATGATTACAGTTGTATAGGAGCATGTGCGTTGACCGCCCACCCTTCAATCAAATACTAACACTTGGTTACATTTAACTTCAGATATGTAGAAAATAGGTAACCACCCAAAATGGCATCCTTCCTGACTTTCCAGGACCCTGCAGTCAGCACCTGCAGTTGTTGTACAGAATTTTGGTCAGTCAACAGATCAAGCCATTGAGAAAATAAGATCACTGGTAACTTTTGAAGAGAAAGCTGTGACCCACTTTCTTATGACTATTTTTAACCAAATTTCAGGAGAGTTTTCTTTATTTCTGTTTACCTGTGATGACTATTTTTAATGCAATGTTACTTTTAATTGCCTAAAGTTGCCAGTGCAGTTAAACTTTGAAGGATAAAAAAGTAATGACAGTGTGGAAACGTGATTTGAAGGGGTTTTTTAGACATGTAAACTTTGAGTGAAGTCTGCATGGAATTAATTTTCATTAATGAAATTTATGAGGTCTGCAGTTTAAGTTGGTAGTTAATTCCAATCACAGGGTATACTGCTCTAGTCATATGATGCTTATTAAATTTTAATCGCAAATTACTAGCAGCAATTATGAAAACTATAAAAAGTGTCCAGT
>VJOZ01151029.1:0-10569 GCA_009801055.1 Stichopus horrens | reverse complement strand
CTGTGCTTACAAATGATGGCGCTCCTCCTATATAGGTAATCGTTTTTTTCGTTAAATAATTCCGGAATGCTCGGTTGGTGTGTACCATGGTTGGCCAGATTACTACTTTATTCCATGTGCAGTTTCATATGTTAACATTAGTTATGATTTACGATTGTTCATTCTGATTTCTTAAATGGCTCTTCCTGGACAATATGAAAAAAAAATGAAAATTTTACTTGCAAATGTTCTGGTCTAGCTGGTAGGGTGAGGTGTACACCGTAGTTCTATGCTTTTATGGGTATGTCATCCACACCCTCACCCGTCCCAGCCTACGCCATTCCTAAGTAGGCCTATACCAAGGATGATGAAGACAAGAGATAACTTAAATTTTTGGATTAAAAATCACTAGGCGGGTATTACAATTATTGATTTCGAAAATGTGTGTGACATTTCTTTTTGCTAGCCTAACGTATTTGGTTGGAAGGGGGACACGTGATCTGTTTGCCTCTAAAAAATACTGGAGTGAACATGCCCCCCATACTTGCTCTCGGCCTATACCTGTCATGCAAGACAAAAAAAAAACAGAACGAAGAAAACTTGAACTCTGGTAAGGTTTANNAAAAAACAGCTAAGGAGGAGGAAACTTGAACTCTGGTAAGGTTTAAAATGCAAAGCAGCTCTTAAAAGTTTAAGCATTCTAAACAAGATGTTTGAAAATCCCTTCTCGGAGGAGCCTTGCATCACCGAAATAACAGCTTGCGTGGGTTGTTTTTGTATTCTCAGCGTTGAGATGAACAAATTCCACGAATATAGCACAATGCCGATTGCAGATAAGGATAACGTAAATGATGATATTGTTGAGTGAGGAAAATATATCAAGAATATAAAGCTATACAGCGATAGAATAGGAAACAGAACAAACAAATAACTGCACCCCTCGATTAGATGTCAAGGTTACTTCAAGGGTCAAAGTTCAAGTACGTGTACACAATCTCCTTAGCCATGACTATAAAAGGATTAAGTTCCATTTATTTTATGGCAGGAAAATAAAACATAAATAAAAAGTCCACATTCCCCAAACATAGATGTCATGTCGGGCAATCTTTTTAAGTCAGGGGGTAGTGGACGAGTTTTTATTTTTCTTTTTTGTCGTTCAGCTTATCTCTACGGGACGGCAGTGACATAGGGGTGGCAGCCACAGAGATGCTATACGCACTTATCACCGGGCGGAATCCACATCTAGCGGGGGGTTGAAATTGGCTGAAAGCGGCCAGATTAAGCAATGTACCTTTAAGTACCGATCCTGATTGGGGGTATCACATAATTAGAAATTTGACCAACTTAATCCACTTCCGATACGATGTTCTGCCTGACTTTCTGTGTTTCCAAGGACTGCGTATCTATAGCATGACTTCCCCCCTAACAATGACGTCATTCTGTAAGCTTGTATGGAAGGGGGGTTGGGGCTAGAGCATCTGGGTAACGGTGATGAGATTGTAAAAATAAGAAAGGGGTAAACGTAATTTTGTGGAAACGTTTCAACTGACACCGACAGACTTACATATGGAAAGAACATACTTTCTGCGTAATATGGACCGAGAGGCATAAATTTTATCAGTAAAGGAATGGGTCATAAAATGCTGCAATATCTCTATATATGAAAATAGTGCAATCGCGATAGTATTCCTACATAGAAAATGCAATTTTCCTACAAGAATAGAAAAAAGCTCACTCGGGGTGGTTAAATACCTGTAGGAAGTAGTAACCATCTTCAATTTCTACATGATTCCAACAGAAAGTTCATGCATTTCTTCATGGAAATATACCTCATGACAACGGAACATTAAAATCCATGTAAGAAATATTACAAGTTCTGTAGGATTAATCTGGGAAAGTTTAAGAAAATCCCATATAAGAAAGGAAAATTCTTCTAGGAGACAGAACAATTCTTTTAGAATTCCTTGGAGAGAATTAACTTTTCCATAAACGGATAATACCTTTCCGACCATCCAGGTGTCTTGTCAAGCCGAAACGTTTCTTCTGTGCTCCACGCCAACTGATAGTGGCGCTCCTGCCTCTTTTTCCTCTTGCGCCTGTTCAGCAGTAGTATAAACCATATAAATTTCAGCCTTCAAAGTGATATAGTCTAGAGATGAGTAGCCTCCAGCCGCGGATGCAAGCAGAATAAATTAAGTTAGGGGAAAGAGGAGGCCTCGTCTGTTTGAAAAAAAGAAAAACTTTCATAATGAATATGTAGAACTCTCGGGTCATGGACCACTATTGTGCAGGTGGAGACATGTAGAACCGGGCAAGTAGGCATGTGCACAACTACTGTTCGCACCATTGGCGTAGTGGGAGATGGTACTCTGGTTCTAAAAAAAGTTCGGAAATTTGCCGTCTAGTTGTGACACCACAGTCAAAGTTGGGAACTGAAGGATATAGTCAGTCCCCTCCACCTAGAGAGGTAGGCCTAGGTTTTTTGTTTTTATAACAATTGGAAACTGCATTAAAGCTATAGATATATGTAGGGCGGGTTGAGGTGCTTTATTTTCTAGTTAGAAAGTCATATTTTCTTCTGTAATATATGCATAGCCAATTACCACATTACGTATGTGTGCACGTGCCTACTGCAACTCCACTTGCCCTTATCTTCTCCAGAGCCATTTGTTGCAACTCCATGTTTAGACTGCATTGCACATTAATTAGACTAAAACAGCCCAATATAGCTCTAAACGAGGTCTACAAACTATTTTGCGTTACACAAATTGCACGGTTAGTCTCTAAGGTACATCAGCACAGCTGATTTTACGGCAACCTAATTTCAGATAGCCAATCATATCGTTTAATCCAACTAGTCTATAGGCAGTAGGCTAGGCTATTGGCCTTATGTGGATCGGACCAATATAGATGCGCGCAAACATGTATGTACATATATTTGTACGTACGTACGTACGTTTATTTTATCGGAAGCTGATCCATATGCAGGTACGTGCAACAAGGTGTTACGTCGATCCAGACCTAAGATTTTCCCCGGGTTGCAGTCGTAAATACCTTTACGACAATGTTAGGATTACTCTCCTTTTCCATGGTCGAACATGTAAACCAAGGAGACAATTTATGCAATATTGCAACTCGAACTAAGCCAACACAAGTTTCTTTTCGAACTCAGTGCTGGGGAGGTTACTCTTCGGCTCAGAAGTAAGACTAAGAGCCTTCACCATCACCAGCGAGGATGCCAAAATACGGTCTCCGTGCATGTTGCAGGGAACAGTACGTAGGCCTAGCCTAACATTGCAAGCCAACCTTTCGAATTAAGCTGACAGTGGTCTACCTAGTCTAGGCCTAGCTAAAGTTAGGGATTTAGGATTAGACTAGGCTTACTTAGGCTAGCCGAGTCCCTGTGTATAACATCTACTGCTAAACCCCTCCTGGGTTAGCCTAGAGACAAAATAGTCTCTAAGTAGGCTAACATTAGGCTAGGCAACCTAACGTTAGCTTAGGTCAAGGATTAAGGCCAAGATCCCAGAAACATTTAGCCGAGGCCCATATCAAAACCTTAGCGAACTCCTCATACGCTACCGCTGCTAAATCAAACACACAACCTACCAAAAATTACCCCCATTCTGAGTGTTCAGACTGCCATAACTTTGCAGTATGTGGAATGACTCCTTTAATTTGTCCCCATGTCTTCTCCAAGAGCAAAGAGTGTCCTTGAATATTGTTTTATCTTTATTTGAATACATTTAAGGCTGTAGCATGGATGTAACACTTTTCGCATCTAACATAAAAACCTTGGAATTTCTAAATTCTAGCTGCTGGAAATTCAAAATCCCTACTAATTTTTTTCACAAGTCTAAAATTCAGTTTTACTGGTAATGTGATCCAATGTGCTGTGGATTTTGCCTCGAAATCTGTTATTTTAAACATTTCCTTGAGCTAGCAATACAACGTTAACCTGCCAAACTTTACGCACCTCTAATGTTAGTGTGACAATCATTACATGAAGAGTGTTTTTTCAAGCAAATCCTGTGCCTAAACCTACAGCAAATCGGCCTAGGCCTATGTATAATTTGCTTCAAAATTTGGTGCATAAACAGATGTCAAGGTCAGTCATTTTGGATAACCTAATTTGACATGTTGTTGGACTGGTGCATACTCTCTCCTATTCAAATGTAGCACTATAAATGTTACGTAAAGTATTACTTGATTAGCATTTCCCAACAGTTGATCAACATTTTGTAGTCCTTTCATAATTCGAAAAATTTCTATCAAGTCTGCTCTGCTGTAAGTCTAACAATATAGATTTCATAGAGAAAATAAACTTGTCAGTGTGAAGCTTTGAGGACCCCTAAGATGATCTTTGGTTAAATTTGTGAGGTTTCTCTTAATTAGCAGAGCTCACAGCTTTGGCACACTACTTAGAAATGTACTATCGATGAGCACACCTAATACTCCACATTTCAACTTTTACAACACCTGCATTGTAAGTTACTAATGGCTCAAAGTGTGTGATTGGCCTGCTACACGCATAAACAGTAAACTTGATCTGCGATATGGGATATGAGATCAAATAATATCATTAAAGTAGTAACATATATTTGGAAGAAGGACTTGGAGTGGACAGACTCCAAGAAATAGAAGAAAAGCTTTGTTTTAAGTCCAGTCTAGAATCTTTTCCTCCTTGTGCTTGAAGAATGAAGAGATCCTGTATGTAATAAGGGGGAGGGTGAATCCACACTTGGAAGTTGTCCATGTGAGAAATCATAATCTGATATAAATATTTCTGAATTTGGTTGTCCCTTGATACAATAAAAATGACAATAAAAATGTTTACTGGTAAATTTTTAGTATGGGTTACAAATTGTTCATCATCTAGGGTGTGAATATTAGGTGAATATGGGTTGGATGGGACATTTGTGAACATAATTTAATATATACATGTATTCTTAAATTAACTTTTTTTTTTAAAATCCTCTAGTCATGTGTATCCCACAATATTGTGTTTCCTACTCTACCTGGTTTTACCCTTCCTGAATTATGGGGGGAGGGGGAAATGATGGTTCCCCTAAATATTTTCTTGTGGACAATAATGATGCCCTTTTCTCACCTCTTTGATCCAGGATCGATCCCAGGGTCTGCTGCTTACTGTAGCTGTGTGTTGGTGATATTGGTTTTAATACGTCTTGAAGACGTAGCTTTGAACAGGTCTTAGTGTTTTTAAGACCATTTATTCACTGTATAATTGGTAGGTCCCCTTGGAGTCACCACTAATGTGACAAAAACAAAAGATCACAAACAAGAGAGAAAGGAAAACAACAAAGCAATGATATGGTATTATATTATTGGTATTATGTTATGGATTCGTGAAAGTGTTGATGCATGGATTTGAACTTTTGACAGTTTTGAGTTTCTCTTTACAATTGGTCACATGTGGAGGATCAGTTTCCTTGCCTGGAGGTCTGTTTATCTGAGCTCTAATTCTAATTCTCAGCTGAATTGAAGCTCTGTGGGTCATTAGATCTGGCAGTGGTGATCAATCATGGTTATAAATCAGATTTCTTGTTGTTGATCAAAAATGCTTTGTTTGAAAGCTCATTTTGAATCAAGTGAGCCATGATCATCATTGTGACCCCTGTACTTTACCAGGCCGTGTGTATATATATGACTCTGAGCAAGAAGAGCCGTTGTCATGACAACTTTTTTTTGTGCAACCTTTCTACTTCAATACTTGAAAACCTGATATATGCTGTATACTGCAGTAGATGACCGTGAATTCACACTGACAAGTTTACATGTGCTCTTGAAAAATTTTACAGAAATTTACATAACTTCAAACTGTGCTAAGATAGATTTACAGGGAAATAGGGCATTTACAATACACAATCTTGGCACAGACAAAAAAACTTAAATCATTGTTAAACCATTCAGTCTCATCAATATTACATGTTGAAAAGCTTCATCTCCTCAAAAGAATTATGCCAGTTATGACTGAGTAACTGAAGATGCATCGTTTGAATTTTGAAAAGTTATGTGAACAAATTATTGTTGGGCAAAAAGTAACTGAATTCTTATCTGTGGGGGATTCATTTCTTGAAATGAGGGCTACAATACTTCCTTATTTTGAATGATCTATCATTTTATGTCCACAAACATTGGTTTTAAAATGTTGTTGTGTTCTGTGAAACAAATGCCTTTTTCCCTTTAAAATGAGGTATGGGAATAAGATGTTATCCTTCTGAAGCAACCAGAGCAAATTCCTTCTGACTTATTCCTTGGTAAAGGAAGGCAGTGAAACAGTGAAGATGCAGCATTTGCCATATGCAAACAGTGAATGAATACCATACTAGTCTTGCTCCAAAGGATTATTTTGACATTGAAGTTTGAGACTTGTGGAGACCTTTTCAAAAGCAAGTAGGTGAGGCTGATGGTTGAACCCCAGCTATTGTCTGTTGTTTGTCGCATTGACACTAGATTTGTTATTTATTCCTCACCTCTGTTGCATGAGGCTCTTTTTCTACCCGGCCTGTTTTCCTTTCACTTGGAAAAAAGTTCGAACTTTGCTGTACCTTTCAACCTTTTGATGTGATCTCCGATGTTCCCATATAGCATGAACCCGATAGGATTTTTGTTATTTCTGGTGTCAAGACCTAGAAAAAAAAACAGAACTTCAAGACTACTGTGTAGTTTTGATGATGCCGCCCAGCGATGCTGCTCACAATAGGCAGAGCTGTTGTGTATAGACCTAATTGAGTGTTCACACAAAGTGACCTAATTTTAGACCTCAGTGAGGCATAGTCAAGTTACATTACTGATATGCTCGTAGGAATCAATAAATTTGAAAGGTGTGCACATTCAAATACAGTGTATAAATCAAAATACAATTTCACAGGTAATTAGAGTCAGTTTTCCCCTGTGTTAATCTTGAAAAGAAAGTTAGGGGGTCAAGTTTAAGAAGATCTGAAATCACTAGCCACAGTATCAATTCAACATGTGAAAGCTTAAATCCTCTCAAAATTGGGGTGCACTAAATACTGTATGCACAGGATACAGTGCTAACTCATGTGGTTGTGCACTGTATCTTTTATCATTCTATGAAAAAAAAAAATTGGGAGTCTTATTTTTTAATCAGGATAAAAGCAGACCAACTACTGATTGAGACGTGTGCAAGCTTTTCATCTTCCAATACAGTGTTTACAAAGGTTGCCACTATTTGACCCCTGTTGACCCTGAATGGCCTTTGAGCCCACCAAAATTAATGGAACTTCAAGTTTGTACTGAATATGGTAACCTATACACTAAATATGACATTAGCCTAAGCTTTCTTCTTGAGATACTGTTCTATGTTTACAAAGTTTTCACAATTTGACCCTGAATGACTTTACTTGACCCCCACCAGAAAGCAGTTTAGGCTTCCATTGGTTCCAGTACTCACTGTGGTACACTTACATACTTAATTGAGACTTGTCCTGCAAGCTGCTATCGAGATATTGTGAGGTTTTTAGAATTTCACCCCTTCTGACTCCAAATGACCTTTGACCTCCTAAAAAATATGATTCTTGTGCTCAATAAGGTACACATACACTACAAATGACTCCTAAAAATTCACAGCTCACGCTAAAATACTCAAGTAACAAACACAATATCACATGCCAGCCTCAGCTGTATTTGGTGGGGGAAAAAAGAATGCTCAGATTTTCCTGGAAATTTCCCATATGAAACATCGCAACACTACACATATTGAGGTTTGCACCAGTACCGTAGAAGGCATAGATTGAATCATGTGCAGGATGTATCAAACTACAGTTCCTTAAATCAATCTCACGTAACCTATAAGGGTTGACATCACTGAATGTTGCCAGATGGCGATAACAAATAATATGATATGTGCGTTGTAAACAAATAGAATCGGGCGAGTAGATTTGGCTGGTCATGATCATAATTCACTTCTAGCTTTGGCCTTTGGGTAAGCTATTTCTCATTTTCTTCTGCCCTATCTTCTATCATATGTGTTTGTGTACATGAAAAGGTCAGAAATTTGAACTTTTTATTTACAGAAGATGGAGATCTTCGTTTAGACGGTGGCGAGACACAGATAGAAGGTCGTGTGGAGATTTATCAAGATGGTCAGTGGGGCACGGTATGCGATGACGGATGGGCCATACGAGAGGCAGATGTGGTTTGCTACCAGCTGGGATTCGGCCCTGCAGCTGGCGCTCTTCCCAGGGCTCATTTTGGGGAAGGTTCCGGTCCAATCCTCATGGACAACGTAGATTGTGAAGGAAGTGAGGACCGACTCCAGGACTGCGATTTTCTTGAGGTTGGAATTAACTGCGACCATCGTGAAGATGCCAGTGTGATTTGTACCAATGTCAGTAAGTCGTCCCTTATATGCGCCTTAATTTAAAATGGAGAGTGAGCACATACATTTTAGTATTTGTGTGTATTTTGTACCTTGTCTTTCATTGTCAAAGTCAGGGCTTATTGCATTTGAAATTTAGTTTTGCTCATCTGTTACCTGCTCCATACAAGAGCTATACATCTCTTTACACTCCAATAAAATTCTTACCAACCCCCAATATTATCTCAGTAGAACTGGGATTTCCCTCAACAAGTTTACATTTTGGAATTTTTTGTAAAACCTCATAATAGCTGTCCACCCAAAGAGCCCCTGCCACTTTTTGATTCCGAAGATGGAATCTTTGTGATGATGTTGGTTCTCGCTGTTTGTTACTGTATGCTATTTGTGTGGAAGGGTGTGTGTTTGTGACGCCATACTGTAGTTTGTAAACACAATACCTCAAAAAGAAAAAGGTGTTTAGCTTCAGATTTGGTGTGCAGGTAACACATTGGGGGGATGATCCTTGTTTTCTTGGAGGTTGAATGTTATTTGAGCTCAGCTGGTCTGGTCAAAGGTCAGATTATCTCTGTCCTTTTTAAGGAGGACAAAGGTTGATTGCGGTTAGTGGATCTCATAGTTTGAAACCGTGTAAAGATGATTTATAAAAAGGTGAAAGTTGGAAGCACTTCAAACTTGTTACAGTATGTAGGTTTTTATCACGTACAGTAGCTGTTCCCTATTGTTTTTCATGGCCATCAACGTCATTGGAAGCTACCAGAGGTTGTAAGACCTTTCAAGGTAGATATCAAGAAGTGAATGCTGCTAGAACTTCAATCAGAAAACATCGGTAGCTACATTGATAGACATCGGTTTTGCAAGTCTAAAGGTTGAGGTAATAGAGATTCTTACAAACATGGCATTTCAGTAAGGGAAAGTTACTGGAACAAATTATGTTGTTTATGTAGTCAATTGTAAGTGGATGATCCCTGAAAGTTAAAGGTCATTTGGGGTCACCAGATGGTATATATCTGAAAACTCTCATAAGGAATGTCTAAACAAGCACGAAATGTGGGGGGAGTTTCACACTTGTAACAGGACGGTAGTTCTTTATCATCATGTGTCCCATACTTTTTAGAGGTCGAAGTTGTTAACTTGAGGACAGCAGAGGTCATAGCTTGAAAACCTTGTAAATATGATCTATCAAGAAGTGTACAGGTTGCCCTTTGTTGTTCATTGACATTGGCAAGGGAATCACTTAAAGGGAAATACCTGTAGGGCATTTAGAATACACCACCAGTGGTGTTCAAAGGAAATAGCTTTAACTATTGTTCAACCATTCAGTCTCATCAATAAACATCTGTCAAAGCTTCACCTCCTCAAAATATTATGCATGTGATGAGTAACGGAAGATGCATCATTTGAATTTTGAAAAGTTTGGTGGAACAAATGATTGTTGAGCAACAAATAACTGAATTTCTATCTTGAAAAGAAGGCTACTGTCCTTCCTCATGTTGAATAATCTATCCTTCTACATCCACAAATATTGGTTTGAAAAATATGGTTGTTGTCTGTAGAACAAATGCTCTATTTCCCTGTAAGGTCTTTTGACTTTCTGGTTTTTTAAGGAAGCACAAATATTGCTCTTGAGTCAAACAGCATAGCTGTTAATTGTGCATTTACGTACATTATCCTGTTGGTACCTACACAATCCATGTGCCTGTTCTTCAAAAGTCTCAAAATTTTTGCTGTGAACATAGATCGTCCATTTTTGTGGGTTGTGAAGTAACATTAATTCAATGCATTTTACTGCTCTTTGTTTTGTAGTATATTTGATTCAAGGAAAAAGAGTTCTGATGTATTAATGTGAATTCTAGAGGGTACTGTACATAGACAAACCTAGTGTAATCCCCTGTACAACGAGACACAATACATGTGTTTTAGGTACATCCCTTTTGTTTGCAGGCCACTGGAAGATTTTGTCGATCATGAGTCCTTCAACGTACAGGCAATTGGACCCTCAAATATTGATCTGTCAGTGTCATCCTTCCTTTCTGTTAAGAAAGCAAACCCCTGCGAGCTTTAGAAAAAGAAACGTTTTCAGAAAATCTTAAAACACATTGAAATTGATATCTTACAGCGGAGGGAGATGTCAGACTCATTGGGGGATCCAGCCACAATGAAGGCCGTCTGGAGGTCTTCTTGAATGGACAGTGGGGCAGTGTATGTGACGATGGGTGGAACGTCCAAAA
>VJOZ01150703.1:0-10219 GCA_009801055.1 Stichopus horrens | reverse complement strand
GCAGCATCGTCCTTTGCATTACGCAATCAAGTAAAAAAACAACATGGCTGCCCACAGCGCAAGAATCGTGAGACAGGTAAATCATATAGTATTGTGGACATTCTTTGACAACCACTGGCTACTTTATTTTCTTCTTTGTGTATTTTCTATGCTGTCGTTCGATGCTGTGTCTGGTCGATGGTAAAGGAGAAACACACGTTGCTCTTTTTGCCTAAATCTCCGCATGATGAAACTACACGAACTGATTACAAGTTAGGCTAGACCTGCATGCGTTGATATGCACATGGTAGTTACTTCGTTTAACATTAGGCCACTGTAGAGCATTTACAGAATACTTCGGTTTGGCAGGGCAGCTGGAGGCGATCAGATCACTGCAGTATCTCTGCAGTATGCTTGTGAAAAGTCATGATCGCGATGTCAGAATAAGTCATAAAGTTAGCGACCGAGGCTACTTGTAGCCTGACAATTAGTTAAATCTTTTAAGTTTAAATTATTATGGTAGTCGATACTATTACTACTACTAGTACTAGTTAGCAATTACTAGCGCCTTTGGAAGTAGAAAACTTGGTAGCAGAGCAACAATAAAACTTTCACTGACAATCTTGCTCGCAGAAATCTACTGTTAACTACAGTACTAATAAAAACACGGTAGAAAATCAACATATCCTAACAACCAACATATTCATAGTCTTCTTACTCTTAGCAGTAGCCACATGCATATAGCTCTTACTCTAGTCTTGCAGAATTTTGAAAGGTGTTTCATAATTACACAGAAAATTGCATTTTCATAATCAGTGTTTAAATTAAAGTTCCCATTCACATGGACTAAGAATCTTTGTTTATTTAATTTGTTTCATTAGCCTTTCAGACAAAAGAACTAATGGTCATTGCATTGGTTTGCAACTTATGCAGACAAAAATAATTAGGATATTTGATATTAAATTTTAAATTTATGCTCCTGTTAAATGAGGAGAAGTGGTTGCGACGTCTTCGAAACTTTTTGCACTTTTTACAAAATTGGGGGTAAGCATCTCCTCAACAGATTTGTGTGTGGTTAGAAAGATCTGCAAGTAGCAAATTCAAACAGACAGTTCCTCAGTAGACAGAAAAATCTGTTTAGTTTAAATTTTTGTACCTCAACATCTCACAAAAGTTTAATATTTATTTATGTGTGCATGATTCTCCTTGGTTTTGAATGTGAACTGTTTTTTGGTCAAAGGTCATTAGTGCTGTCAGTAGTGCGTTGTGAAAGTGCTGCCTTAGAAACAGAGGGACACCCTAAGCTCTTAGTGCATATTGTGACGTTCAGTGTTGATCCTAGACAAACACCGTAGAGTCCCAGTTTTGTGCAGTACATAATTATTACCCAAGACCAATGAAATTCATGTACTACATTTGCTCCCTGTTTGTAAACACAATATCAAAGATGTGAAGGTATTTGAGCATTAAATTGGTAGTCAGTGGTAGGTAGGTAGGTAGCTAGCTAGACAGGTAGGTAGTTAGGTACTGTAGGTTCTTTATGGTTGGGGAGGTGACACCTTCTTTAATGTAGAGTTGGAAATGGTCACATCTTATAGTTTGTGCATTTAGTAGGTACAGTATAACTGTACTTAATGGTAGCTAGATATCCATACTTCATGGTCAAAGTTGGGATTTGCTATCTGGTCAAAAAGTCTGATTACCTTTAATGCACAATGTCTTCAGAAAATGTTTGTTTGAACTTCTATCATTACCAAACTTTCCAATCTAAAATAAGGGCAAACCGTGAAAAATCTCACAAAAAAGACCTGGAAACCATATTTCAAATATCCTAGTAGATTTTCCATAAACTCCTTTGCCATTAAGAAAATTTCTTGACCAGAAAGGTTTTCGTTCACCCTTGTTCCCCCTTTTGATAAATAGTATCTCCCATAGGATATCTTTTTTTTAAATTAGTCACTTTGACAATAATTTGCTGTGACACTTAAACCAGCAATAGAAAGAACTATGATCTTGGTCCAAAAATAGAAATATCTTCCTATGCATGAAAGAGATTTTCACTATGAGATCTGGCATTTTGATCATAAGACATTGCCCAAGAATGTGAGACTCAAATTGGGAATTGTGAGCAGTGGCAATACCTATGATTCCTCTGTAGTGCTGTAGCACATTGGTGACTGCTAAGAGGGTGATGCCTATTGATTTTATTCAGGAAGGTACGTTGAAATCAAGAAGCGATATGCAAAAACTGATCGCTAATAGAGTGAATAAGTGAAGTTTGGATGTACTTTTCCTTCTGGTAAAAAAGTGGACATGTATGGGAACACTTGTATCCATAGCTTGTTATCATGTGGCTAAGTTTTCACTTAGTTTAACTGAATTTGCAGGTATTTCCTCATTCTTTCGTCTAATTTATATCCAACAAAAGTTGGGTGTCATGCTCGCTTATATTCATTGAGATATGTTGAAGTCATAGCAGATTGTTTCTTCTCTTCCCAGTTTACTAATGCTGGTGTATTATGGAGGACACAGAATATTCCCCAGTCACCATCACAGGTTGTTTTACCATCCACCTCAAAACTACGAGAAACAGCTTCACGCAGTGCACAGCTCGATATTAGGTTATCTCAGGTGATAACTCCTAACAATATGAATGTTTTGTTGTTGATGCCACATTGTTCACTGAAAATGTCTTTAAGTGTCTTTACTTGGTTCAATTAAAAGAGTAAATAAAAATGTGTGACCATTGAGGCGTTGATTGGTTTGTTCAGGGAATGACAAATTTATGATTTTTTCAAGTATTTGCATTACTGTAGAAACAGGTTGACATTTAGGAGCAGTGTGTACCTGTGAAGTTCCTCTGTTTGGAATTATCTTTAAGTTTAGGGTTTCATTGTATGTGCCGTCATAGAATGTTTTAATTTGGTTGGTGGTCATATTTTCTCATCATGTTACAGTTCAAATCAAACCTCTTTTTGCAGGCAAGATGCTTCTCACAGCAGCAACGGAAAGGATTCTTGGCTGGCCTGATTGAAAATGTCAAACAAGAGATGAATAAAAATAAAGAAATGAAGGTTAGTCATCAACATTAGTGATGTAGCTACAGAGGTTGGTTGTGACCACCATGAGCACAATTAACTGAGCAACCAGCATTGTTTTCCTTTGTAAATGAAACTGAAAAGAAAAATGCACAGCCTCACTTACATTGGTCTGACTGTTTGGGGAGGGGAAGTAAGTCCTTTGTGTATGAAGTACTGTATCAGAAAGATCCAGTCTGTCACATTTCATCTTCTGGAAGAGAACAAGGGAAGCCTCACAAATCTTACAAGATCATCAATCTCAAGAACGTCTTTGGTCCACAAATCTTCACACTGTCGCTGATTATGCAGTCTGCATATCTCACAATTTGGAGTTCACAGAGCCTGATGGTGAGCTGTACGAGGCCAGGAGGTGTGTGAACTGGAGCATGACTTAATTACTGCCTGGTTGCTATCCTTATTACAATGGGTAGCAACAGCTCATTCTAAGATGATCCTAGGTTAGATTTATGAGGCTTCCCAAAGTGAATTAATTTGCAAATGATGAATCTGACTTATACTGTGGCGTCATGTATTGTAGTGTCATGAAGTATTCTGCAGACAAAAGTGTTATAGATAAATACAGACTCCTGCTTTAGTGAGAACACCCTACAACTATTTTGAAGACCTAGATCTAGATTAAAAAAAAATGTATAGAAACTTTGGTTAGTATGAACTTTAACTATGAAATGGCTTAGAGTTCAGATTTGGTCCAAAATTTGACCCAACATTTAGGGTTGCAATGGTTAACTGTTTAGTCAACCGATAGTAATTGTTAACTTGCCGCTGTAGTTTGTAATATTTTTATAATGATTGTTTTGCTGTTACTGCAGTGACTCAGTAACATCATGAGGAGGCGAAACTTTCATGCAGTGGCCATCTGGAATTGTTGTAGATGTGGATGAATGCAGTCTGGGTTTATAGGTAGCATGATTAGCATCACTGCTATGTGCCATCATGTTGTAACACTTTCACATTCAAGGTGCTGGTGGTATTTAAAAGACACAGACTAAGGTTTAAATGTTTGGAAGGAAAATGCGTAAAACATATTGTATTAAGTTAACCAAACATTCATAACACTCCTAAACAGTAAAGGCAATATTCAGAAGATGAGAAGACAGATTCCTGGGTGGATATTTTATAAAAATCCTAAATTTCTCCTTTAGATAGTAGAGCTGGCTTACTTATCCATCATTGAATGAACTGTGAGATGTAACTTCAGGACTGGATCTCCCAAAGTGACAGTTGTGTAGTCTTGTTTAGGTCGTCGATGAAAATTCTTAAAGTAATTACATTTGATAGAGAAAACTCAGCAATGCATTTGCCAACCCCCAAAATCTTTAAGTTTTTCAGTACTTTTGTGCTGTGTTTAGTTGAACAATTACATGTACAGATAAAAAACTGCTTATGACATATATAATTTCAACCTTGACCTTTGTATTTATGTTTTCTCTTTAAACTTTAGTTCAAAGGAAATGTGTAGTTGACATTTGAGCAGGAGTGCTGGAGGATTAGGTTTTAGGAGGGACCAGTCTGATAGTATGGGGTAGAGGTTTATCAGGAAGAAACTACCCTGGTATTGCCTCCACTGCAATTTAGTGCAACAAAATTGTGCAATCAAGAAGTTAAGTATTCCTTAATTATTTTTGGAATTATCTGAAAAAAAAGTGTTCTCCCCCCTTGTATCTGCCATTGAGTAGGAGAAGTGTCTTGCTCTTGACTGCCCTTTTGTTTGTCTTTTTTTGTGTAACAGGATAACATAAAAAAATTTAGAGAGGAAGCCCAGAAATTGGAACAATCAGAAGCACTTCAGGAGGCAAGGAGGAAATATGTGAGTAGCTGATCTTTATCACCAATTTTCAACCTTTTCCCTTATATTATGGAGTATTCATGGCTATGCATTCATGGATTCCCCCTGACATGTCAATTTTATTCTTTTCACAAGATAAAAACAATGCAACTAGAATTAAGTTGTGACTGCTTATAGAGTTTTGTGAAAGTTTAGTAACCAAGTCTATAATTGGAACCGTTTAAGGGATCATTGCAAAACTCACAACTCAAAACTCAGATCGAATGATTCCTTTAGCGCCATGTTTGATCTGCTGGGAAATTTGACTACATTTGTAATTAGCCTCCTGGGAAATTTACCCTTTTTCAGCCATGCGTGTTTACACTAATAAAACAGACCTAACGTTTTCATTAGACTTGAACTTGTTTGATTAACATGTGACAGTAAAGTATCATGTCAGAAGATTAGACAGAAACTGCACAACGTAACTGCTGTACACATTCCACTGTCAAACACATATTTGTTCAGATCATGTGTATTAGTTCCAGCTTACCCCTTTGATATCGCAAGATCATTAGGCAACCGAAGTAAAAGTATTCGTGATAAACATGAAAAAAAAAGTCATATTGCAACAGCTTTGATGAGAATGCTCAGAAATTGCAAGATTTACAGCAGTTAGGGAGGGCAGTGTCAAAAAAGGGGTTTCACTGCATTTGCATTTTTCATATTGCCTTTATCAGGGAAGTTGTGATGTCATTGTAGAAATTAAGTTGAAAATGTAGTAGGAAATAACTGAGAACATTGTAGTGAAGATGAAAGATGCAGTGCATGTGGTTGTTGAGTGTGTTGGTTGGTAGTAGCATAATAAAAAACATCGTGTTGAATCAATTTCAATGTTATTTCATAATGTTTCATTTGTGAAGACATGCAAACCTTTTTCACATGGCTCACTGAAAAGTTGAGTGTCTGACATAGAAAGAGATAAACCAGAATGGCATCTTGAAACAACAAGTGAAACCCAATGTCTGTATAGCAAAAGGCATTCTCAGGAAACATCATGACACAAATCCAAAGGAAATTTTAGGATAATGTAACTAGCTAACAGCTAAATGTTGGAATGCCGTTTTCCCTGAATATTATCAGGTCATCTCAAAAAAAAAAATCAAAAGGTTGCATTTATTTCTGTTTTCCCCAAAGATGTGGTTAGATACCTGTATGCAACAAACAAATTTTCGAGTGGTACGTACATTATATGTGGGAAATGGTGAAGCTGGGGCTGTTTTGCCATACAGGCAAGGATGCCACCTACTACTGTTTGGCTTCATTTGTTCTGTGTGTGAGTAGTTAGACTGACGTCATTCTAGTTAATCTGTTTCTATGGTTCCTTAGCAACTGACTGAGTTTTCATTTTCCCTTTGCAGCAAGGATTAGAGACAGACGCCAGCCAAGGCGCTCAGGTCTTAAAGCAGAGACTGGATGAACTCAAAGACAAAGTGCAGCAGGTATTAATTATATGGAATTCATGTAATAGGTTCTACATGAATCTTGATTCTCATTTGTGTCAAAGCTACTAGTTAACGATGTTTTCAATTTGATACATGAATGTGCATATCATTACAATGTTTGACTCATCAATGGCCGTCTCTGCTGGAAGTTGTTTTTTTCTCAAAAGCAACTTACAATCATTAAATGTCTTTAATTAATTAGTGTTTGCAAATGGAAAGATCGAGATCCAAAAAGTGTCTCTTGAGATCTTAAATTACTGAATTGTTTCATTGTGGCAATATTACTCTACAACATGTGCATTTAGAGTCACTCCCCCCATACCAAAACAATTTTTTTAATAGCCTTAAATTACACTTACATTGATCATAGCTGTAGTAGTATGCTGTAGGTAGAAAAGTCTCCTACTTATGTTGTTGAGGTTACATTGTCAAAGAATGACCTGACGCTTGCACTCAGGTCATCTCATGTTTGTTCACAAGTGACCAGATGGTGTGTCCTTTACTTTAGGAGACTACTACATCCATGATAAAAAGGGTGGGGAGGGGCATTTAAATCACATGGTTTATTGAGAGTGAGACCCTTACACTGTAACAGTTCAACAAACCATTTTCTGTTCAGGAATGGATGACTTTGACGTTCTGAGCAATGGAAGGATTGTCATAGTGAAGTCATTCATAATGTAACCAAAGTCAACAGTTTATGTAAAAGGACTTAAAAAACAAATAATAAATAAACAATGATAATAAATAAGCAATTGTGACAACTTTCCTTTTGTCATCTCTTGTAGGGAGTTGATGAAGTCCAAAAACAAGAATGGGTGAAGAAAGGAATGAACATTGGAGAAGAAGTGTCCAAATCAGCAAAGGGTGCTGCCGAGAGGATCAGCAAACAGGGAGAAGAATTTACCAAATCTAGGGCTTACCAGACAGTATCAGAGGTAATTTCTCACAGTGTTAGTGTCCTTTCTCCTCCCTTGATCCAAATCTACTACTGCAGAGATCTGCATTGCTTGTCAACTCAAGCAAAGTGTGCATATGGCACCAATTGCCCAACCAGTCGGTACCCAATATAATTTACCTGCTCATGTACTTGTATGAAGGGCATGAGAGATGATGGTAGTTAGTTCAATAAAATTGCAACCTTGCATCATAGGATTTTCTTGTCTTTGTAAAATTCGAATGACTCACCTACAGGTGCTATGGTAGTTTATTTTGTTATTTTCAAAAATTTGTGATTATTGAAATGTTGAATAAGTTTCTTCCTCACAGGTGAGACTGTTGATTGAAAGGTCAGATTTTAAGGAAGGGCACTTAATGGTACCCCTCCCCTTGTCCCCTTCCACCACCATTTGCTTGCTTATACCAATTTGCAAAACAAAGTAGCTCTGTATTACTTTCAATTACTTAACTGTACCATCAATGGAATGACAGAAAAGTTTNNTCCTTCTTTATTTTTTTCCTCGTTTTGGTTCTTCTTCTTTTAGAGCGTGAAAGCAGTGAAGCAGGAAATTGACGAGAGCACGATGGCAAAAGGAAGACCTTACAGAGCCCCTGGTAAGGCACTGAAAGACTGATCAGTTAGTTAGGCAATAAATGAGATCAATGGCAACTGGATGTGGGTTTATATTGAGTCATTGTTTTTTAGAATTCTTCTTCTCATACGTTCATGTGGAAACATTAATTTGTTTTCATGTGCAAGATTCCGTTGTTATCTAATAAGAAAGTACCAACTTGTCACACACAAATATGTCACTGATCTCTGGCATGCATTATTCATGGATTCAATGT
The DNA here is from genome assembly GCA_009801055.1 of Stichopus horrens. Classification (NCBI taxonomy): domain Eukaryota; kingdom Metazoa; phylum Echinodermata; class Holothuroidea; order Aspidochirotida; family Stichopodidae; genus Stichopus; species Stichopus horrens. The sequence goes on along the minus strand of VJOZ01150703.1, from coordinate 2,081 downwards.
ACATGGAACATTATGTGTAACATACAGCATGTTATTTTGTATTTCATTTGTTTCACACACACATAAATTACTCACACACATACGTAAAATTACATGTGTAAAATGTATCTCAAATTAGTCAACGTACATATGTTATGTTATGTTTCATAATACTTCTCTAACTTTGCACATTTTCTGTACTTGGAGCATGTCATGAATACACACATTTTGTGCTGTGTAGATGTACTGTATCGTTTTGTATATCACACACTCCTAGATTTTTCACTCCTTGAAATTTTGGGGTTTCTTCCTTCTTTGAACACATTAGCGAAACTCAGAATGAGAACAGACACCTTGGCCAGCTTTGGTGATGGAGAACAGAAGCAATTCGAAGTAAATGAGTGAGTTTGCAATCTAATAAATTCAAGCTTCTTCAGCATTTTCTATACAGGTCATCGGAGGCGAGTTCGTTTAAAATGCAACTTGAATGAGAAGAATGGACCAAGGCAATTTGGCCCTCTGTTTCAGTCTGATATTTTGATTGTGGTATCATGCATCTCTTTTTGATTCATGATTCTGTGTTTTGTAGAGGCCAGCTAATAGCAAACTGAAAGATTTCACAAGTAGAAAATGGTTGAAGTGTAAATGTGTAATTTTGCATAATTGTCACATCTAGGCCACTCTCAGAGCACTGTATCAGAGTTTGATTGGTCACATGATTGGCTTGTTTTTTTTTTCACAAGGGGGGAGGGAGGTGTTACAAGTTCATGAACAGTTGGGGAGCTAACTTTTGGACAAGGTCGTTTCCTTCAATAGCTTCATATTTATGATTAAATGGTAGACTATCACATTTGAGTTGAATCAGGCAGAAACAAAATTTTGGCCTCGTCCATGTCCTATTGTGGACTCTACCATTCTGTAAATCACTTTTAGCTGGTAGGTGATTGAACCCTGGTATTTGGCCAAATGTAACTGAGTCTTATCTTCACACTGTTTGTCATTGTAATGCAAATCTCATTCCAGGTGCACATTAACCTTCACCCTCTTTTAAAAATGTAATGTATTGCTCATAATATATGAAGTATGTGATATAAATGATAATCCTGTGCTCTTCTCTCTTAACACACAGAGATGCAACTGGGATGGTACTACACAAGGACTCTAAATGGTATAAACAATGGAAGGAATTCAGTGAAAACAATCAAGTATTTACAAGTATGTCATTGAACTTTATGTTGTAAAGTTGAAGAAAAGAAAGTAAGAATATGGGTGGACAGGGAGAGGAGGGGGGGGAACAAGTTGACACCAAGGATTATGGTATTGTTAAAGATGTAGAGTTGGTTCAAAGGTCATTGGAACTTCCCCAACAAATACATTCCGCCTTTAAAAATTCATTTTCGTTAACATTGTATGTGCAATTTGCACCTTGCATATATAATCACTTGAAAGTTTGTATGCCATGTATAAATACTAGGATGCTGTCATTGTTTATTAATGTGACTTGAAATTTCATTGAAATGTAAAGCTTCTAATTCAGTTTCACACTCCTTACATTTCTTCGCATTCCCCTACCTTTTTGCTTCCTTTTTTTTGCCAGAAATTGTCGATCTGAAAATGAAATATGATGAAAGTGACAACATAATGGTAAGGGCATCCAGGGCAGTCACAGACAGAGTCAGTCAATTACTAGGTGAGTTTTTCCACCAGCCAGTTTGTACATCAGTCTCATTAGATACTCCCCTATCAAATTGGAATGATCTTCGGTATGATGCAGTCATGTTTGAGCCATTCCTATCCTCCCAAACAAGTGTTGCTTTTCTGGACACATTACAAAGCTGTGGAAATGAGCAATTGTATGCTACATGTATTGTCAGCAAAATTAAAGGTAACAATCACCATCAACATCTTTATTTAATTTCATCATGCAGAGGTCTGAAAGGGGAGACCATAAAAGCTGTTTTCAAAGAATGTTTTGACCATTTTCCATCTTCCTTTCTCAAGAAGAAATAGTGCAAACTCCGTTTTGCTTGGTTTTGCTCGAATGCTTTGTCTCAGGGTTTCCATGGTCATCAAAAACCTGGTAATGCCGTGAAAATTTGGAA
>VJOZ01150454.1:0-11997 GCA_009801055.1 Stichopus horrens | reverse complement strand
TATTATAGCTGATGTCTCTTACACGAGATCAAGTGAGACTATATTTTTAGCAGCATTTCCCTTTTCCAGTGTTCTTTATGTATTTCTATTATCTTTATTTTAACTCCTGGAATCACAAACCTTTAACTCTGCAAGTCTTCTAGTTACTCATTATCACATCTTTCTTTCGATTAGCAGTGCAAGAAGAATTATTCTAGTAGAGTTAGCCATTCATTCCTTCCAATACTTCATTGAAAAATTTTAATTATTCTCGTAGACTTAAGGATTCATTCTTTCCAATCTGCATTGCAAAGAATTTCATTTAATTATTACATACCCATGTTTTCGTATTGTGTCGTCATAAAGCTAACGTTCCATTATGTTAATTAAGTAAATGAAATGTTTGTAGGTTTGAGTATATTAATATTTTCCCAACACACAATTCAGCCGAGTGCAAGTTGTTCTGATTTTGTCTTATGTGCGACCTCGTATACGTGTCGAGGGACATGGTTGCCGCATACACATATGTAGTAGTACCTCGGTAGCAGGCTAATAAAACGACGCCTAACACGGGAATCAATACAACCATTAGTAATAAACTCTAGCTATGTAGCTTGAATTGAGACCAATCTACCCGCAACTTATCTTAACACTGCTGCATTTAATCGACTTCACAAATGTATCGTTTCTTGGATCTAAAGAACTGGAAATGAGCCTGGACGAATTATTGCCCTCCCGGCCAGAACAAGAACCCAGAAAATTGATCGGCGAGTCCACTCTTATAGAACAGTACCGGTTAGCTCTCTCTAACATATTTGTTACAACCGTGGACATGATGTCTTGGTGGGATCCTAATGTACTTGGCATTTATTCGCAGGATGCACAGTAACGATTATCAATTGTTCACTCTTTAAGTTACACCTCATGCAGTGTCAGTTCAATATTCTAACAGCAATGTAACAGAACTCAAAAAGAAAAAAATGGGAATATTAGACGAGTGTAACATATCAATGTTCTAAGGCGCTTCAATGTTCATCTTAGAACTGATGGAATGACCGTAATCCTTAATCTCAGTGCTAACATATCGAAATCTTAGGAAGATGAATACTTTAATATTGAAATTTCATGCATTCTAATTATGTATTGTTTCAATGATAGCATTAATACTCAGTTAAGACTGATGTGCATATTATACAGAATTATTTTATAATACATAATATTAGAAGAATTTATAGCTCCATTGAAGCAAAGAAAAAACATGCATGTCCATATTTCTATGACGACGTCAATAAAATAGTAGGAGTGGTTGGCGTGTCGTAATTTAAATAGGCACGTGATACTATATGGCCCTCAAATTTCGTTTATTGGTAGATTAAAGTTATTACGAGACCTATGATAAAGTTTTCAATAGGAGCCGTACACTCTGTGACCTTCAAACTACGTAGTGTAATCGAATATTGCAGACGTTTCTGTCATTCAATATTAGAGTGATTCTTCGCTAATAAAAATTTGTATATAAACCATTCTTTACGGCGTTTGCTAAAAGTTACGATTAAAGTTTACCTAGCAATGAATTGCATGTGAAGTTTACCTGTAGACATTAATCTGAATGTTATTTTTTTACAATACAACTGAACGTGTGACATGCTTTATGTTATTCATTGCACAGTGCAGTCAATGTACTTAGATAGCGAGGAGTTACAGAGGTTTTAATGAGTTGATAAAGAAGACTAAATGAAACTTTTAACTATTTATGTTATTCAAAATGCAGCAAGAACAAGGAACATAACATCTTAGAATCTTCAAAACCTTGATACCTAGAACGTGCAAGGAGCCTTCAAATATGGGCTTAATCAATTTATGAGGCCTTGACAATCATCCATTTTTTTTTTCGAGGAACGGTTTAAAAAATACCATAACTGCATTGTTATCGATTTATGACGACCGGTAATGCTGTATTCTCGAATAAGTCTGCCTCTTAGAAAATGAGGTTACAAGTTCCTCGACTTCAACAGTACTAAATCATTGTTCAAATCATGAAATAAAAAAAAATAAATGTGAGAGATATGGACTGTAAAAATAAAATAATACTAAAGACCACATGCTACAGATTGAAAGTAGGAAGGTGTGATTAATGTAATGATTTTACATTTATTTTTTTGCTTCCAGAACATAACAAAAATTATGTAAAAGGACCAATGCCGATATACTGCTTTAATAGTAATATGTAACGAATGTAGGGTAGATGAAGCAGTTCCGGTAAGATGAATTATGGGTTCAAGGTCTTCAGGCTTAGTTTATGCAATTATTACACTTAAATAGATTTCAACAGCTTTCAGTTCCCCTGCCTCCATGTGTGCATGTTTATTAGAAACCAGACACAGAAAATAATAAAGGCAAAAAAAAAAAAAAATGACAGGACGGAAGGGTGAAGTAACACAACACCCTGTGGTTTTAATAACTCTTTCAGTGACGTAAACTGTTCGTGTTAGGTGGAGAGTAGGACAGCGTGACCCTAAACATTCGAACAAACAAATAAACAAACAATCAAAGAGACAGACAGAAGAATGGGCAGGATCATGTGACGGTGGACGTGAAGAGGGCGCCGTCACTTGACTACTGGACAAGTGTCCGCCTTCACAACCAATGAACGTCCAGCAAATATGACTGCGAATGTAGAAACAAACGAGATGCTTTGGGTTGCAACTGTAAAAGTGGAGATACAAAAGGAACGAGATATTACAGCTTTTAAGACCTAGAATAAATGGTCTTCGAGAATCTGGTCACACATGCTTATGACTGTGAAAGAGAATCGCGTCGCTGGATAAGTGTGCCGTAAGTTTACATAGCCTGCAGGGATTTTTTCATATAACTATCGCTTTAAGTAGGCTGGGGTCATAATTTGACTTGACATGCTAACTTCAAATCGATGATCAATTTAATTAAGCTTTACATAGACGCATGTGTAATTTCTTGACTGAGTGATGGCCACCTTTCTTGTGACGTCACGCTTAAGTAACCACTCACGGCGGCACATGCACTTAAGCTTCAATGTTGCATCATGTCAGCGATCGGAATATTAAGACCTCGAGTGGTTCCTGAGTAATGCTAGTTTAAATAATATTGACAGGCCGCTCTTCCCTAGATAGATTGACAACCGTCCAATAATAATACCACGTGATGAAAAGAAAGCTGGTATAAACAGCACGAAGATAAGATAGGAAGACCAACGGCTGAGAAATGCAACTAACATAACATATAGAGACGTCTCAATCAGAAAAAGAAGGAGTTTTCGGTGGTGCATGGGGTAGCTGAAGATAAGGGAGAGGTGGTAAATCGGCAATTATCTATAGACAAATGAATGATGGTAATAAATAAAACAAATAATGAAAAATCCTCGTTATTAAATTTAACGAATACGCACTCTCTCTTTAAGTATGCTACAGCTCTTGATTTAAAGTCTGTCATTCTCTTCTATGTCACGCTTTCATACCTCCACGGTTGAGGTTTTGAATGAACTCTTACGTTAGTGCATTGCATACTGGAAGTTTGTATCCCTTATTGACTTCTGAATCAAATTATATTATTCTCAGACACATGTCACTCTTTCCTCCTAGCGGCTATAAAAGAGGGTATATGCTTTATACGTTTTAAAAAGAACCATATTCTCTTTACCTTATCTATATGTTCAATTTAAGTGTCAACACTAAGAAACTTACCAGACATTATGAACTATAAATAATTCAGATAATATTATTCCTGCAAGTTGTCATGAAAGAAAAGCATCAACCATATCAATAAGTAAAACAATAAAAAGTAAAGAGTGACATTGAGCAGACATTCACATCAACAACAACAAAGGGAAGATATGTGTGTTGATTTACCATTTTCGTTTTTGGTCTTTTTTTAGTGTTTTTGATCGTTTTCTTTTGTTTAGTTTTGGCTACATGTGAAATGTCCTTGCACGTCGTTAGATTTTTCTGTCATCAAGAGTGTATAGGTGGGTGGCTTACAAGATTCCTCTATCGTTTTCCACATGGAAGGAAGTGTTATGTCCTCCAAACATTGGACGCACATTGTATCTAAGAGGCTTTGTTTTTAATTATTTTTTCTTTGTAAAGGTGTATTGTCACTTTGTTTTCATTAGCTTACTTCTTTAACATCGAGAGTGTCATTATTGTAAAGTTATTTGAGTCGCTTTGTTGTTTTTCAGTATGTTGTTTATATTCCTTACACATATATTAAAACAGGATGTACTGTTATTTTTTTTTCAAAGTACGGCAAAGGACTGGTTTTACTTCTTACAGTTGCAGAAAGTTGTGAAAACTCACCTTTATTCAAGTTTATTCGTCCAAGTAGCCTAATTTCCAAAGAAAATGCGTTTGCTTGGGGACTTTGATGTGGTAGAGGTCACACGTCAGTGCCTTACATTTATCACAACGTCCAGTTCCGCTAATTGTTTAACCCCCCACAAAAAAAAAACACTTAACTCCCTCTTCTTTCTACCGTAATTAACACTTCAATTGATAAAATTTCTTCTGGAGCAGATGTTATTATCTACATTGGTGTAAGAAAATGACGGGTAAATAACAGTAAATTCTATGTTTATTTCTTGAAACAACAGACCCTACTTTGAAAATTCTAAGGAAAAAACAGTTCAATAATGATTGAATTCATTGTGTGAGGAGTGATTGTTGGATATGCGAGTCTGGCGGTGGGAGGGGGCTCTGGGAGTTGATCAAGGATGTTGTAAACTCCTCAATGCGCAAGGGCGAGTCTGGAAGAAGTGGGTTCATATTGTTAACTACTGAATATTCAAGTTAAGTTGGGATGTAATGTTAAGGGGAAATATTGTAATCTTATCACTGTGCAAGACTTGCGTATGTGAGATGGGACGGTTGGGATCTGTGCGATGGTGTTACCTCCTCATCCCCCAACTACTTTGGTTTTTCTGGAATTTGTTTAATTTTTTTTTTGTTGATTCTTCTCGGACCTTCGGTAACCAGATCAATTTAAATTAAGCTGGGATAAAAAAGAAACAACCTTGCTCCACATACGTGCATACCATGATGTCTCTCCAATGGTGAAACAGTAAGATACAAACTCGTATGTTAAGTATATGTCCATATGAAAAAAAAAATAAACACATTTAGAAAAAAAAAACTACTGACATTTGTGAGCAGTTAAAGATTTTCATGAAATTTTCTTGACTTAAAAATTGGACGTATTGAGGTTGTCAGCTTATTTTAACTTACAAGCAACAGTAAGAGGTGGACATCCTATACAGGGGATACTTGTGGGCTACTAACAAGACACTAGGAGGACAGGGTCGCACACTACAAAATAATCTCATTCCTTTCCTTACCTTACCACTCACCATCCACTGAAGTAGATGTATCTTTTAAGGGTTACACACTAGGGATAATTATCCCATCAAATACTTAAATCAACTCTCAATGTCTTAGTTTTCTCTAGAATTATCCAATTTTAAGACCTTTGACCTTACCGGCTTTCCTGTAGTTCACTTTGTTATCAAGAATACTCTTATTTAGTTTGGTTTAGTGACGGTCAGATTTCGCATTATTTCAGTACAAAATCAGATACCCCGTCACTTTAAAATACAACTAGTATGGATAGACAAGCGTCAACTTTACGTTTACCATTGCCACAGTGCTTGGAAAAGGAGTGTATTGCAAACGTACTCAACATGATCAAGATGACAGCAAGCGATACTTGCTTCCACCTATCTTTTTTTTCTGTCTACCACCCATTTCCTTTGTGCGTGATATTCATTCTTAAATGTTTCCAGCAACGAACACCCACATTCCTTTTAACAGAATGTCAAGCTGAGGATTTTTTTCCTCGCTCAGCCTTTAAATTTCATTATTTCCCCCGGTTATTTTATACTCCAGTTTTTTTTCCGCTTGTCTTTTGAATCAGTCCTGAAGCAAGCGAATTATGTCATCAAGTTAGCAAATGAAAGGGATTCAAGAAAAAAAATTATGTCATGGCATGAATACGCTAATACAAGTACATTATGTAAAAGATCATTGTACTCTATACAAGAAATACCTTCAAGGTATAAAGCAGCCTACTATGTAACGAATAATAAAGAGGGGTTGGTAGTAATAGGTTACACAAATTCACTTTAATTCAATATCCTGTGTAGCATAGTAGGAGGTTTTAAGTTGACTTTTTACATGGGACAAGTGCAAGTTAACAAGTGGATCAATATGAACAAACCTAAGGACTATACTGAATCATATTAACAACGTAACCAATACACAGCTTCAGTAGATGAATCAATACAATAAGAACATAATAATGACGTCATCAGAAGTAGACAGAACTGTCATTACACGCGAAGATGTAAACCAGTAATTTAGTAATGTAATGGTCAACCCTCTTGCTGTGATTATGGCAACACTACCACAGCACTTCTGTGCTTTGAAGCACTAAACATGTTAACGTGATAATGGCTTGATTATGATCATGTTTGCGACAGATCGACTGTTCAAAGTTTGCACAGCAATGATCATCCTTCACCATTAAATGTTAAATTTACTCTCATTGACTTCCCATTAACATATTCCTGTGGTATCGATATTTCGCTTTTGGATTTCATCCATGTCATTTTCCGTGGATAGCAACATGAAAAAAAAGTACAAACAGAAAAAGAAAGAGTCGACGTAAGCAAAATGGACGGCATAAGCATGGCCAACTTACAGACATATCCTTTATTGCATAATTAACTATATGGTCAGACTGTTACATAGAAATATAATTTGCCAGTTATTACGCAATGTTAATAAGTTAATTATTCAACTAGGAAGAATCTCCAAGTTCCTAAGCCATCTGTGCCAGGATACTCGAACAACACAAAGTCTGAATTATGATGTCAGAGTTGCGTGTGTGTGTGATATGGTTGTTATTTTTCTCCACTCTCCGAGTGAGGTGGACTGGGCTGATTGTTTTCAAATTATTTGCCAATAATTTTAATGTAAACGTTATTATCGAGAGTCATACATTATGTAATTATGATCTTTACAATAAAAATGGGACTCATCCGTGTAGTGAACCATCTGTAATATACCACTTTATGTGTAGGGTCCCTCTGAATATTGCACATCAATATAATAAGCCTAACCATCTTTTCTTTACTATTGGGTAACTGCATGTTACACATCGATGTGGTTGTACGTCTTTTCAAATATGTAAACAACCCACTGCAGAAATACGTATTCACGATTCTAGCCCATCAGTGCCTTCGTGTTGACGCATATGGCGGCTCATACATACACGTTAACATAATCGCGTTGCCATACAAACATCGTTCAATGTCATTGCGTTGCCGTTGAACTCATACAAAAAAATGCATCCTTTTCAAGATTAAAACAAAATAAACCAGATTCCTGTAAAATTTTTGAGTTTTCTCTACCATGGAAGTACGGTTCTTGTATAACTTCCCTTCCCGACTTTAATCAATAGCCATAATCGATACATTATTCCAGGTAGGCTATGTGGGCATATTCGTTTTCGTATCGTTTATAACTAGGTCGCAGAAATAAGGACCTGTAGCAATATCGACGAACTACGGCAACAAGTAATGAACAACACGTAGTAAGAACAGACTGCAAAAAAAAAAAAAAAAATACTATCTAGCGTCAATATTACAGGCCGACTTCTTCGCTCAAGAAACGACCTTAAATTGCAGCTACACTCATCGGACAGGTTTCAGTTCCACGAAATATAGTTCGAACGAATAAATATTTAGTTAAAGTTGAATTTCACATTCGTCCTAAAAAATGACAGATATTGTGTAGTCAAGGCAATTTACGAAAATATTAGTACATGTGCTAGATAGAACCCATTGGGTGACTGTCCGCTTTGAGTAATTTTGTAATTTGTGTGCAAACAACACACGGTTTATGTATTTATGACGTAATCTCTATCAGTAAAGTAGAGTTTTGTAGTTTTTTTCCCATTTTTTGGCAAGGTTTTGGACTATTCAGAAAGGATGCTTTGTGACAAACATTGATATAACTCAAGATGATTATACGTTCTTCGACTTTCCTTGCTGTCACNNGTAATAATAAACGTCAATAAGTCTGTAGGTCTAATCCGCAAGTTAAATTTCAAGTTCAGACCTTTCTCTTTATACGTTTCTTAATTTCTAGTATTCTAAAAGAAAGGACATTCTAGTGAACAGTTTCGTATCATCAATGACCTTCGCCAATAATAGGCCATGGAAGAATATGACTAATTATTCATCTGTTCCTCATGTCATTTCACGGAAAATCAATTCTTTCAGTAAACAAAGTAATAGATTTAAGATTCATGGTGTTATATTATCTTTACAAATGAATCCTAAATTAGATTATTTTATCCACGCTGCTACCTTAATATCATCCATTTTTGTTTGAACTCTCTTATTATATATTTGTTTCGTCTATCGGCTTACATGTACATACATATCTTCAGTAGATAAAAAGTAAAAAGTTCCACCCACGGGCTTCAGCTCCAATCAGGCAAACAAGCTTTGAAACAGACAACTGACAAATTTCTCATGCGTAAAATGGTCCGATTACTCTTATCTCGTCCACAGAGTAGCTATGCATTCATGCAGACATAACTATATCAGCCTATGTATGGAAGCTGATAAATTCGTTATAGTTACGACAAAACAGTAAAATTCAGTATCAATACTCGAAGTCCCGTATGTTTTCCATACACAGAGTTACGTGAGCTGGTCCGATCACGTTTTATTTATTGCAGTAAATATGAGGAAAAAAAAAACAAACAACAGCAAAAACAAACAAAGGTAAACTATGATTCTGTAACCTTTAGGGTAATTTATCTCAGTATGAAGGAGAGAGAGATAGAAAGAGAGCGCGGTGGAGCTCATGCGCAATATTTTTCTCTCAAATCTTCAATTTACATATCGCTCTAAGTTTGACCTTAAGATTCACTATCTTCGGGATAATTACTGACTAAATTTTCCTTGAATAAAAGGTAGATATCCTGAAACCAAACTACTCACAACGATCTCAGATAAATAATTTCCTACACCTGTTACCCGAAGGTGTTTAAAAAATCTTACACTATAGATAATGAATAGTTTACCAAAACGAGAAAGAAGAAAAGATTACTTCAGATGCTTAAGGTTTGACCGGTAAAAAAGTCATCACGTACTTTCGTATTCCGTGAGCGTAAAACTTAAAGGGATCGAGTCCTTGTGTTGTTTTCAGACGATGAACAAAGTAGATACTAACGCGAGAAACTTTCGTTTCTTTTTAATTTCTCTTCCTATATCCAATCTGAATATTCCAATTTTCAATTTCTGTAAGAATGTTGTTCCTAGTTATTTCTTCTTTTACGAAATGGCGTTAAACTGCTTTTATACATTAAGCTTGAAAAGTGTAGTAATGCGCGTGATAATGTTATACCATGAAACACATTCATGTAATCAATTAAACAAGACCTCGAGACCAGCTCATGAGAGATTTCCTTTGAACTGAAGTCATTTGGTTGAGTTATTGACAATTTTAAGGGTAATCAATAACATCATTATTGCAATAGTCCAATTTTGATTACCTTGGTGCGAAACCAATTTCAGGGGAGAGGAAGGTGCCTCATCGGTTTCCTTGGAACGAGAAAAAGTAATGCCAGACTTTTAAGAGATTTAAAGAAGTTGATAAACCTTTTTTATTCTGCTTTGGGCTTCAGATAGTCTCCACCGAGCCTCGATGGCTACAGCGGTCAATAAACGGTTTAATAAAAAAGTCCTGCCTTCCTGCATACTACTAACCAATAATTGTAAAACTCTTTGGATGGAATAACGTTACTTGTTGTTATGGATACACTACAGGTATTGTGTTAGCATTCAGATGTTAGGAAGCAAGGAATGGAGGAATTGTTCCACATTCATGGCGAAATGTTAGACAAATTTTATAACATGTAGTAACATCAGCAGTTAAAAAGATCAAACAAAATTGCCCCAAAAGGCAAACTGAAATATCGAGCCTTCTTTATAAACTGAAATTTCTCAAAATATATTCATGCTGTATCGTTCTTTGCAGCTACTTTGGATGTTTGTTTTAAAATATGTCAATTTTCGTACGATTCCTCAAAGAAAGAAAATATATGAATTTATATAATACTGTTCATCAACACAATGTCAATGTAATACAACATGTATGTCTTCGCTTAAAAGTCAACCCTGTTTCTTTTTGGTTTCGTCTGTAATGTACACAGAGACGTTTTTAACAGTTCTTAACAGTAGATGATCTGTCTGCTTGTTAAGGTATGAATGTCATCTCATCATCACGGCATACAATTATGTATGAAAAAAAAATATATTTTCTCTGCCTTTTGAGTCAATCTGTAAAATTGTAAATCCACACTACATGCATGCATGCACAGGACAGTCCCGTTAAAACACCACAAAACGGTAAGATGTATACATGGCTATCTTCTTAAGTTTAGAGTAACTCAAGATAGTTATAGGTACACTTTGAATGATCGTTCATGTTTGCTCAAATGGAAGTCACTGATAGATTGCCAGAATTATCACTTTTCCATATTGTTTCTATCTTTTTTTCTTACAAAGTTTGAAGTATAATGTAGTCCATTTCATCTTTCATCTATCAAAAATCTGAAATAAATCATCACATTTCAATTGCAGATTACAGTCCGTGCCTTAGGACTTTGATGAATATAGTAAATATTACGCAAAACTGATCATTGACATTAAGTTTCATGATGCTCCGACTGATTTATATGTTACTCAAATGCGATATGATTGCAGGAGTGCGGTGAAGATGAAAGTTAAAATCTGCCTCTTTTATCATCCTGAAATTCTCGAATTCAAAACAGCAAGTCATTCATAATTCATTTACAGTCTTGCTCATACTGTACTAATACCATAAATATCATGAGCCACTGTGTTCCTGCAGGTATAAAAGCCTTTTCTTACTTACATCGTGCATGAACAAATTCGACACAATGAAGGATATACTATACACTTGGATGTTGATGAGAGAGTAGTTGAAAGAGTCGACTACGTTTGACTAATATGACTAACTAATTCTGACTAAATAATTCTGACTAAATAATCTCATCAACATCTTTCACTTATGTGAAAGGTAAGTAACTTGTATGTTCACCAATAAAACGATCGCCCGAAATATCGTCAAAAAGATCCTGATTCTGGCATAAAGTAGCCCAAAATTATGAACTTAGTGCTTTTGTGTTGCAGAGATCAACATAACAATCCGTGATGTTTGTTGTTTGTGATAGCTGAATAGGTACTTGTTATGGCTGAACAACACATACTAATTTGTGCAATGTAGACATACACTCTCTGATTTCAGCATATCAATCATGCCACGATAAGTTGCTTCCTAAACAAACATGAGCCATATTATTACTTCCAGAATTTTGGCCATAGTTACCTCTGTGTGTGTATATTTTTCTCTTTATATGTATCATCTTATACAAAGCTCGTTACTGCACTATCTGCTAGTCAAGACGCCAAAGCCAAACAACAGTCATTTAGCTTATCCACGTGTTGAAACAGCTACCAACGGCGCAATCATGTACCATAACGTGTCACTTCTTACATTCTGTCGTCGGATAATTAATGGAAATTAGATTCATTTCAGTATTTTGACTCATCATTCTACGCTGTAACTGGGAGTTTGTACGGGGATTACACGGTTCACGGCAATATAGTAATCAACCCAACCATATTGTCCATTTCTGATGCACCGTGTGCTTCTTGTCAACGCAAAGGAATCGAAATCAATTAAGGACGGCACGCGTTCCCATCACAGGTTACTCAAGATCCGGAGGCTATTCCATTTTAAAATATGCATTAAAATAGTCGATTCAACACCTTGACCTTACCATTTCCCCTAGGGGTAAACAATGGTAATGGTAAAAACTGAAAATCACTGTTCGCAGTGTACTATATCTATGTTTGCCCTGTTTTTACGTTCAGGATTTTCAGGGTATATA
>VJOZ01149606.1:616-10661 GCA_009801055.1 Stichopus horrens | reverse complement strand
AAACTTTTCAAAAATTCAAATGATGCATCTTCCGTTACTCATCATATACTTTTGCAGATGTTAGTTGATGAGATTGAATGGTTTAACAACGATTAAAGCTATTTTTCTTTGTGTCCCACGCTGCTTTTTCCTACACGCCCTGTGTCTCTTTACTAAGCGAGTGTAAAATGTGAAAAAGAACTTTGGTCCATGGCATGGTGCTTTTGTTTTCGTTTTTGTTTCTTCTCCTAAAAGGCTCCGTACACAAAGGCCTTCATATGGTCTCCAGGATATTCCAGAGGTATCTAAGCGCCCCCTGCTGAGATGTAATTATAAGAAATGAATCCAGTGGAATGTTTTGAGGGCATTGTTAAGCATGCTGCTCTTCACTTACTACTTTGCATTGCAAAAGAGTAGGCTTATGTATCTACAAAAGATGGTTGCAAAAGATGGCTGCAAAAGATGGTTATCTGCCGTTTCAGTATGAAGGTACACCACTAAACAACCAAGAAAATCATATAGTGGCATGCCTAAAAAGAGTGAGACTCAAAAGGGAATTCTACCAGGAAGCTGGTATCAACGTAGGGAACGCAACCTGCTAATACATACCATCACATATATTGCTTACAGTAAACAGTCGCGGGGATGATTTAGAACGCTCTTGATTGGATCCTGATAACGTAAAAACGCCAGCGGATTCATGTAGGACGCACAGTGAGATAATACCCAAGTATGCATGTATAAACAAAACAGTCTGCATGCATTGATCTTAAAGAGCAGAGTAGAAGGTCAAATGATTACACACTATAGAAACTTTAATACAGCACCGAAGATGAATGGCAAAATAGCGCCAACTACTTGCCTTCAAACGGGTTTGCATTCCTTAATTGCAATCATTCACACTTTACAGAAATGTGGAGGTGTTGCGGCATTATATGTGAAGAAAACTTCAGTAAAAATACGAAACCACAGTTTGCAAGATGTCAGACGTATTGAATAAAACTACTAGCAGAAAATATCAAACAGTACTAGCTGTATATTCCTTTTCACTCTTACGTTCATAAAACTTTTTAGACATGATTTTTGTTCAAACAAATATACCAGGAGAAAAAAATTAACATTACGGGCAATTTTTTATAGTGTGGGTAAGGTTGTGAAGTCCTGAATTCATTATGTGTGTTTTCTAACATAAAAGTTGGTGAAGCACCTGTGGTAATTAGAGCAGGCTATCAGGACTTTACTGAAGGCATCTCCAACACTCGATCAGACAGTAATCAAATTTATTTCTCTCTTTCGTTCATCAAACTTTGAATACCCTCCTTAGTGGTGATCTAACAACTAGTTCAGAGAACCGCTACAACTTTCCTTTTTTTAAATGACAATCCAACTTTTTTTTAAATTTCTTATACGAGTTGAATGTAAACTTGCCGGTTAGTAAGGATTACAAAACCTCTTGTTTGTCTTCTAACCGGATACGTCGTCGGGCTTGGAATCGTCAAAAGGAAAAGGAAAAACATCCAGCTATATTGGCACTCTCGAATTTTCAAAAGTACGAAAGATTAGCTAAGCCATTTAGCCATTATTTGCAATCAATTGTAACTTCACAACTTCAACAATGGAAGTTAATGCATATATATATATGACTAAGTTTGATTTAAACTTGCTATGTGAAACGGAAATAAGTAAGAGGTTTTTTTTTCTTACCCGTAATAAGAATATGAGTCCTAATTGCCTGAGCACAAATTTGGAGATTATTTGACGTTTCGACCCAGTCTGGTTGTCTTTTCAATTACTTTTTTAAGTGCTTGAGCACAATCCTGCAGATATGGTTCATTGGGCAGTTCATCCCTTACCTGTTTACAAATCACTTTAACCTAGCTGGTACACAGCAGACCATAGTGCAGTAGTTTTCCCTGATGTGGCATAGTTCTGTGAGGAGGAAGGTCAAGGTCAATTAAAATTGCTATGTCATTGTTAATCCATATATAAGCCATAATTGGTGAAAAGGTGAATATTTTCCAGGAGGAACTCGCTGTCTGATTGAGGTTGTGTGTGGGTCAAAACTCACCGTGCGCCTTTGAATTTTTGCTGAAGCGGATACAGTTATAACTTGCGTGGGGAGTGGAATTATATCTCTGTCATTTATTTGGCCTGTGAGAAGGTGAAATATTTTGAGTGTAGCCCATCGAAGCAAAAGTGCTACGACATCTTAGTAAGTGGCTATTTTCGGTGTAAGGGTCATCTATTCATCTAGCGGGACTGAAATGTGTTGGACGTGTCAGCTGAAATGATCTAAAACAAAAGACAGACGGATAAGACTTTACATAATAGTGTGGTAAGGAAGTCACTGGGTTTCAGCTCCATCCGCTTAGCACTGGTATTTCGTGGTTGCCTGCGACAGGGTGGGGGATGAGGTTCCCGGTGTCAAAAGAGAGACCTCGCAGCGACGGAATTTCCGAGCAGCTACAGTAGGTATCGTGCGGGATCGACCCAGGACGAACATGCAAGGGTCTTGCTCTCCACAGCGACGGTGACATGCTAATGCGGCGTCCTCAGATGCAGTTTACGCTAACAATTTCTACATTTCAGACAACGCATTCGAATACCACTCTTTGCCATTCGTGCGCTATGAGGTAACTTAATGCTTATCAACACTGGAACGAGTATCAAACGTGGGATGATGCACGATAGAGAATAGATGCAAGCGATGGTATTAACCCACGAGAGGGCACTTTTCTGCAATTAATGCACAAAGTCAAAGTAACCATGTTCATTTATACAAACGAGATTTTGATTTTAAAAAAAGACGAAAAGAAAGGAACGTGATTCTTCAGAGCATTCTTTTATTGAAAAGAAACCCGAGAAAAAGTTAAACAAATTTACAGCATGTCCACAATACTAAAAAAAATACAAAAGATAAACTATCTTTTAAACAAAAAGGATAACAATACCAATTGACATAGCAACAGCGCATGCTTTACTTAGTTGGCTGTAATTTAATGTAAAATGTGCACATTGTGTGGTGCATTGAACGTGTATTCGCTGTGCAGTTTGTACCGAACTCACAGTGTTTAGTTAGCCAATTGCATTAATTGCAGATAGTTGTACAGCCACGTCACAGGGACTTGCTCTGTGGAATTGTTCTACTGATTAAAGTGATTTTGGATAAAGACAGCTACAGATTTATTGAAAAAGAATTTTAAGAAGGCTTGGACGTGTCTGATATATCTCACCCTCAGACCTTCCTGCAGCAGTACTTGGAAAACCCTAAGTTATTTCTAGGCAAACCAACGTCATTTAAGTCAACTAATCCTTAAACAATTGGGTAGCTGCGAACAATACTTTCAAAGGTAGTTCAATGCTGCACACTTGTGAAACGGTTTTATCACCAAATAAGAGAGCAGAACAGTACTGTAACCCATAGCTTGAACTCAAAATCAAGGGCAATGTTCAATCTAGATTTGTTGGTAATACCTCATAAGCAATTGATTTCTAGCAACAGGCTCATAACTGTAATATTTACTAAAATAATTCATTTTGCCAATTCTTTGAGATACTTCCTTAAAATGAGAACAATGATTTGTCTACAATAATGTTTGCATCCTGTTTAAGAGACAAAAGAAGCGATGGTGGAGAATTCCTTTGAGATGGGGCTGGATTGCAGTCCTTAATCCCCTTAGGTGATTTTATTGCATGAGGAATTGAATTTGGACAAAGTAGGAGAGCTAATTTTGGAAGGCTCTGTAACTTTTAAATGTGTTTAAAATAAACGGAATAAGTTTTTTGCGTGACAATCTTCTAAAATTTAGAGAGGTAAGATTACTGTCAAACGAATTACAACTTACAACACAGCGTTGTTTTTACGTAAAATTACGTACATTAACAGTTTTCTTTTTAGCAGGCTTAGGTAAGCCAGTTAGAAGGGGGTAACGTTATTTCTACAAATTTGGCTCGTTAAGTGAAGATGTTAACACTGTAACTAAGGTATTATTTGAGTTCCTGTTGTGCGACTTAGGTCTTCTCCGATTCAGGTTGCTCGGGTAACTGATAGGATACGGAGCTATGCAGGTTCTAAGTTCATCCCAACTTTTGAAATAAGTGACTAACGACTGCGTGTGTGCCACAATCACTCGGATGGTTAAGTTAAATTGCTACCCCGAGTGATTTCTGTTTTCTTTTTTTACGGTTTTTGTGCCAGTCCCGGTGCTTTTCGAAGTATTTACTGTCATTTCCCTTCATTGTAAGACACAGTCAGTTAATGTGCAACCCAGCGTGAACATTTAAAAAAAAAGGTTAAGATCAAACGTAGTCTTAACTTTATCTCTTATCTCGAAATTCTTCAAGCCAATGAGCCAAATTCTTCGAAATGGCTATTGGATGTGCAGTAACCAGGAGGCATTATCAATCTACAAAGGTTGTGAATTTACTATACTCAGATTTTGATAATTGCAAAGATGTCGGTCATATCTGTACCAGATACGACCTGACGTTACAATAAGTGTTTTACGGTATTTCATTGACTTATTTAAGATCAATTGGTCCTGTTATCCGTGAAAAGACTGCATGCACCGATGCTTTTGAAATGCCGCTTTCGTGTGTGCCAGAAAAATATTTTTCTTTTTTATTGAATTTAAAGGTTTTGGTTTATTGACCTCTCTAAGCAGATGGAATATCCGAAACCCCTTGGTGGGATCTGATATGTTTCTGGTTGTGGTGTTGTACGTGCTAACGCAAAGTGTAATGGATACTCTTAGCACCGTACCGTACCACAATCCCATACTAACTTCCTCATCCAATCGGAGCAATGGCGAAGTTTATAAGGATAAAATCTATTGCAGGGGTCATACCTTTTTCAACTGTTACCTGACTGCATTCATAGCGATACCAGTGTGGCAACACAAAATGTCCTCTGATAGATTACCAAAACAATTTACGAATAAACATCTGTTACGAATAATACGTCCGTTAAGCATAGTCAGGAGAACATTAAACTGAATATTTCTCATCGTTTAACTTACGTTTGGCTATTGATAAGAAGGCACTTCTAAAGCTATAAAGGAACTTCTAAGTATTACTAAAGTTGTGCTGAAATCACTTCGTCGTCTATCTCTGTTCCAGGGAAGAGAAATTAGGAGTAAAGATCAACTGAAACGGTCACAAAATCTGACAGAGAACTATGCATTCATCTTCCAGATATTTGAATACGATGTTGGCCCTTAAAATTCAAACCTTCCAACCATCATGTAAGATCTCAAATTCCCAGTTGGGTCATGATATCTGTAACGTATTCAACACTCGCCGATAATCCTCAGAAGCATTCTACGAATTCTGGTCGTCTTATCGAGACTTTCCTAACCCCATGCAAACAGTCATGGTAATCAAGTGTGCAATAATGTTAATAAACAAAAAATTGCGATGATAAATGTGTCAACACATTGCATCTTATTTGGCTTCCCTGGGCGATCGCCATCAGAATATTAGACTTCCGCATTACATGTAACGGTTCACTGTGCTGTCTTCTTTGGAATAGAGGAACTTACATCAGAGGAACTAAGTCGAAATTCGGACTTGCATCAGTAACTAGATGAAAAAGTTAAAGGAAACTGTAACGGACAACATGATATTGTTTCTTTGCTTTTTAACCCACTTTCGCCTTTTTGATGATTGGTAATGTGGTTAATTGTATACAAAACTTTGCCATGCATCAATATAATATCCGTCGTCTCGCCCTGTGGTTGCTTTATTGAGAGGACACCCATAATGGTAGTATAACTCCTGTACTAAAACTAGTCAACACCTTCGAACAAGCGTTTAGAACTTCTTTTTTTATAAAAAAAAAGGATATCAATTTTTGTTTTCGTGACTTTGTTTACACTCCAAATCTTGCAGGCTACTCTAAATCGACACAACTAGATATTCGACTACTGAATGAAGTTAGCTTGATATTTTTACGTATGAGAAAAGCCAAAGAAAAAATCTCAGTAAGAACACCTCCCAGTGAGCAAAACGATTGAGAAGTAAAAAGGAACAAAGAACTTGTCTGAGGTAATGAACAAACGAAACGGGTTAAATATATGGTGGTCCTCTTTCAGTTCTGATCAGCGTATGACATGACGAAGACGACACGATGGTTTCCCAACAAATCAAAGTCCATCAGTTTAAGTTCTCCTCTTTTTCGTTTTCTTGGCAAGTAAATATCACGTAACTTAACGAATTTGATCATCGATCCGTCTCTGTGTTCATTAATCAATCCTTTGCAATTTGTTAAAATATAAATGAGGAAACTTGGACTGGTTCAGCCCATTACTGACCCTGGGGGAGAGCGAATTAGGGCGTGCGTGGGGGATGTGTGAGGTTGTTTATCCGTGAGCAGTAAGTATGCAATGGCACGTAAAAATAACATGTCCAGGAGGAGTCAGATACTTGATAACTTGTTGACTGAACAGGGACAGAAATTAACATCCTTCACCGATGTTAGCAAAAATACAAGTTAGATGAAAAAATGAGTAATCATGTAGACTACATAGTTTAGCTTAGAATAAGTAATTGTTAGCAATAACGAATGTATTAAGTGAAAGTAATCACAAATAATAATAGGAGTCAGATACTTGATAACTTTTTGACTGATCACGCAGACAGTAATTAACAACCTTCACCGATGTTAGCAAAAACACAAGTTAGATGAAAAAAATGAGGAATCATGTAGACTACATAGTTTAGCTTAGAGTTAGTAATTGTTAGCAATAACGAACGTATTAAGTGTAAGTAATCACAAATAATAATATTTTAGAAGATTACCTAGACGTAAATGTCCCTAATTTCAATAGATTATAGTTATATGATGATCTAAGATATAAAGATCATTTGATATAGTTGGACTGTATAGAAGAAATCCATAAAATATTGATAAACCCAGGGAGAGGTTGTGGTAATGACAGAAAGAGCTACATTTCTCTCACTTCATGATATTATCTTAAGCGCTATTTCAAAGACAATTGATACTTTACCTCCTCTCCAAAATGAACTTCTTTTTTTCGAACTGTATGTTATTCTTTACGAGTGTGAAGACTGGTACTAAAGTATTGAGGTTAAAAGAAATAGGAACACGGCACTGCGCAGCACGCCATGTCATCATGTTTTCATCAAATTATGAAAAATCATATCTGAACAACGGTTATTGATAGGAACACTACATATGGATTGTGTCTCGGGATTTTCATTCCGAGCTTTCATTCAGCTCTTTGTTGTATAACACGTCCCACAACATTTAACGAATTGAATTGTCATTCAAAACACATATCTCGCCGGTATATAAGGTTAATATTGCTGTGCAAGTAGAAGTATCCTCGGTTGCTGTACTCAAGACATTGAGATTAAAATTCTGTTTTTCTTTTCTAACCCTCTAGATGGTTCAACTTTGTTGTTTATCAATAGTTATTGATCATTTTTGTATATATAATATTGTACAGAAGTTTCAGTTTTTCCTACTTGATTATCTTTATGAGGGCTCCATCTCTGCAATAATGTTCGTCAAGATTAAAGACGTGCAACTCACTCAAGTTGACTCGAACACATTCAACAGTTGCAATTATAGAGTAACTGAAATATTAAAGAAGAAACGCACACACACACACTCCTTGTTCCAGGAATAGAATTGGAATGAAATAAAAACAAACTTACAGCAGTTGCAATCGTTATTATACATGAACGGAGGACAGATGCATGCATCGTTATTGTTGCTCAGTACACCGCTATTCGTACATAAGAAGCTGCCTTGTTCGCACATGGAAGTAGCGTCATTGTACCAATAATTTTTCGGGCAAGCTAAATGACAGAATATCAATCACATGCATTACAATGAAGTTAGTACCATATAAAAAAAGAAAGAAATATTTACGTATCTGCGTACCTTTCCTCTCTCTGTCTTTCATATACGAAAGAATTATGTTGAAATATGAAATAACACAATTTCTTGACACAAACTTTCCAATCCTACAAAATCGTACACGAGCTGTGATATGCAACTTCCAGCAACTACTATGTATGTTCTTGGCAATGTAGTGAATTTTAAGAAACTGCAAAGACGAAAATATGACAAAACGGAAAGAGTTGTCAGACTAGCTTTTTGAATTCCTGTACGTTGATTCTTAAACCGTATGGATTTCATTATATATACTTCTAATGAAAGAAGATAGATGAGAGGTGACAAAGATATTACCACCAATAACAGACATTTGTGTTGTTTTTGCGCAATGAACTGTAGGACAGATTTTATCGTCACTGACCTGGACACATAATTCTGCATTAAAATTTGTAACTTCTAACAACGCAAAACAGCAACGTATAACATATATATTACATATAACATAACGAGCTTGCAGTGAAAGAATACTTGTATTGAGCTAGGTTTGTTGTTGGAGATCGACTCACTTGCACCAATCACTAGTATATGTACAACAAAACCTTTCCTAGCTCTTCCTGGTCGGTGTATTTTATATAGGCCAGCATCATCGATAGTTGTAAGGTCCAATCGGGGACCAGTGTTGACATTTCGTCTTTTTCCTTTGCTCCAAATTATTTTGTTACAGCCAGGTGTCCATCTAACACCAATAGGGACCTTCTCCACCAGATCATGAGAGCCCATTGACCTTCGGTAAATAGTTACAGTCTGAACGCCTTTCGTGTCGAGAAAATCTGCAAATAAATTTTCAAACATAATGTTGAGCAGAACTGTGTTGTCTTACAGCTTTTCTCTGCTCAATCAAACAACAGACTGGGCACTATAGCGTAAGATTAAATCTTTACATTAATTTCAGTCCAAATTAGAATGTCGTTGATTAAAAGTGTAATATATTAGAAGTAAAAGCTGTCTGTCTACTTAATTACAAAAGCGTAATACGAGGCCATAACATAAGAGTTAAAGAGGAGGATGTTTACGTTTATGTTGTTCACTCATGATGTAGTGAACTTTAATGATGATTTTTCAACTTAAGTCGTTTGAACATAAGTCGTGTAGGATACCTGACTTAGGCTTTGCAAACGTGTAACCAACATAATCGCTATATTGCGGGAAATCCTCTCGAACAATATGAATGTCAAAATGGGCTTCATATCTTCCGTAACGAGATCCTCTGAGACGTTTCACATCATGAACTATAAGAAGGAACCCGAGATTCTGTGGAACTTCATTAGATGTGAACGTCTCTGAAATTTGACGGGTTTCAACGGCAGATGTCGGCAGGCCTGGGACTTTCCTGATTGTTATTGCATCTTCTGGAATTCCTGGAAGCGTTGGAACTGCAAATCTATTGATTGCGTAAGTGTACAGATCCGATGAACGACCAGTTTCCGGGTAGTGAGAGACCATCAAAACGGGTGGGTAATAAAAATTCGGGATTTCTCCTTGAACTGGAATTGATAAAATAGTTCAATAAAGATGTTTGGAACAAATGATAGAATGTTATGACAGTAATTGATGGGTTTTATTTTTCCAATTTTGAGGAACCTAAGCAACACTTTTCGATTTACCAAATTGCTAACAAAGACTTTAATAGAACCGAAAAATTAAATTTCATATGAAAAGTCGTTTCTATATTTTACAGTTAATCAAACATGGTGTGCTAAATATTTTTTAGAAGTTTAATACACCTAGGAAGTGCAAAAAATGCAGAGTTAATTAACTGACCATATTGGAAGTCAATAAAAATTCCCCAAAGATTATATTTAGGTTTGCACTCCATCACGTTAGACAACTTGTGGCGATTTGAAAGCATTTGGTCAACCACTTGACGAAGTATTCCACTGTAAATATATTTCAGTATTATCAATGTGATGTGCTTCGAATTGTACGTGCAATGGTAAAGGATAAACTGCAAATGAGGTCGCTCTTCCGTAACAAAAAGATGTTTTCATATATCCAGACAAACACACAAATATATGTGAATAAACTTTATTATCATTTATTAAAATTTTGATACTCACTTAACTTCTTTGTCACGAGGACCTGTCTTTGGAGGCATTCCATTGACTTCACCGTATATGAGAATTGTTGTTGTTGTTGTTTTTT